>CAUYON010056192.1:0-26296 GCA_963573935.1 Arctocebus calabarensis
AGAGTCCCTCTTGTAGCTGTGTCCCGCACCCAGGAGGTGCCCGTTAGGTGGGGGCTCGCCAGTCTACTCCCCTCCTCCCCCTCCTCTTCCACATTCCTCCCTCCTAACTTTAATTGAATTGAGTTTTTCTCTTATTTTAATGGACATTGGCTAGAAACAAGAGTAAAATACTTTTCTAATTCTTTACTAGTAAAGTGGGATGCACTGAATGGGGCCTTTCAGATCCTATATAACTGTCTATGCACTTTTAATTACATTGACAAAAAATTGGGTCAGCCTTTCTTATTTTTGTTTACATTGATTTGGAAAAAGTCTTTTTTACTTTCCATGTTATTCTAGTGTTTCAGAGAAAAAAAAACTTTGTTGACAATTTTGCTTATTTATAATAATTGCTGGGAGTCCAAGCCAGGGCAATCAGGCAAGAGAGATATATGAAGGGCATTGAAATCGGAAACGAGGAGGTCAAACCATCGCTCTTCACTGACGCTGAGATCATGTGTCTAGAAAACCCAGGATTCCACCAACAGTCTGCTGGAACTGACAAATAAATTCAGCCGAGTCTCAGGATACAAGATCACTGACACAAATCAGCAGCATTTATATATATTAGTAACAGGCAAGCTGAGAGTCATATAGAAGACATATACCAGTCACCATAGCTGCAAAGAGAATCAAATATGGAGAAACACACTTATCACAGGAGGTGGGAGATCTCTACCACGACTATAAAGTTCTGAGGACAGAAAGCACAGGGGACACAAACAAACGGAAACACGTACACGCTCTCGGAGAGGGAGCATCAGCCTGGGGAAGTGTCCGTGCTACCCACACACTCCCCATCGAGCTCACAATCACCAGGTGCTGGTGTGGGTGCGGGAGAAGGAACTCCCATACACTGGTGGTGGGACTGCACACTAGTACAACACCTGTGGAGAACGGTACGGAGACTCCTCGGAGAACTAAGCTGGCCTACCATTCAATCCAGCAATCCCACCCCTGGGTAGTCACTCAAAGGAAGAGACTTTTTTTTTTTTTAATCAGAAAGACACCTGCCTGCAGATATTTACTGCAGCACAATTCACAATTGCAAACATGTGGTGGCATCAACCCAAGTGCCCATCAATTCATGAGTGGATTGATATTAATAAAATTGGTTTATGTGCACTGTAGAATACTTCTCGGCCATAAAAAACAATGAATTAATAGCTTTTGCAACCATCTAGATGGAGCTAGAGACTGTTCTTCCAAGTGAAGTATCTACTGGAACTAACATATGGGCTCACAAGTGCACAGGGGAAGTGAAGCTCAGTGGAAAGAAATCAGGGGGATGGGAGAATAAACCAAGCTAAGGGGTACCATGAATGCTATTTGGGTGGAGGCACCCCTATCACCAGGACTAAAGCCTTACAAAAATGATCCTTGTAACCCTACAGCATTTGTTCCCCCTTAATATTTTAGGGAAAAAAGGAAATAAAAAAGCTGTGAAATCTTCGCAACAATATCCTGCAGTAGCAATAAGGAAAGGAAAAAAGAAGGCAGATACTTTGTACAAAACGCATCTACGGAAAGCTGGGTGCTTTATGTACATTGCTTCAATTACTTTCCACTTTACAAACCAGGATGCCAAGGCTCAGGGAAGTGCTGTTAACTGAGATAAATAAGTGGCAGGGCAGGGAGTAAAACTCAGGTTTTGCTGACTCTAAAATCTTACTTTGCTATGCTGACATTTTGAAACTCATGCTTTGGTTCTGAGACTTGGAAATGCATTCATGCCTGATTCATTCTGAACACATCTCCTTTTTGCAAAAGGAGAAAGACCCAATTGGTTACTAGTTTCTCTTTCAAACTGTGCCCCCACTATAACTTAAATGTACATATTATTATGCAATTACAAAATTAACCCACAAGGGTAAGTACTTTAGCTGCCTTTCAGAGGCGAGCATTCTGGCCATTTGCCCATCATGATGTTATAATTTAAACTTGTTACAAATTAGAGAGTGTTTCACTGAATTGCTAATTTTGAAACATTTTGCATATGAGATTGCCTTAATTATGTGGAAATCTATGTTTAAAAAATTCTTTTATTCAAAAAAAAGGAATTTGAAGCAGTAATAGAAAGATGATGTCCTTAAAATAATCACCTGACTCCTAAAGCATGAAGATTTGATTCTGAGGCACCAACACTGTTAGGATACCCCTGTTGATACCCAAAACGTATGTGAGGGTTCTTTGACGTGTGACTATTTTTCCATAGTGACACACGATTGTTTCAAAGGTTAAGGATTATTTGTTCTTGTGTCTATTTGCTTCATTTTGTAAGTACAGTATAATAGTCTATAAACCAGTAGCTGTATCTTTAGGGGGAAAATAAACAAGTTAACCTCACTGTTTTAGTTATAAATCTTTATAATGGAGGAAGCTGATTCTCTTTTAAGTATTTGCATAATAGAGTTACAGTTATTCCATTGCTAATAGGTTCTACCCTTTCTTTCCAACTTGAACAGGGGGGTTGGAGAGAAAGGGTAGAAATATACATATAAAACAAGTCATTCCACCCCCAGTTAGTTTTTCAGTGGATGTAACTGTTCTTCTTACACTGTAGCCATGTTGCTCACATTTGTGACCTAGAACAGCTGTATACATTTGAAAGCTTTTACATCTAAGTGACTCATAACATTCACTTCTTATCATGGGTCGGCAAATCTATCAATGGTACAAAAAGCAAAGAACACGTCTGTACCCAGTTGGACACACACAAGCACACGTCTCCAGCATTCTCCAGCCTCTACCCACCAGACGCCACCAGCATCTCCCACAGGTAGTTGTGACAACAGAGAATATATCTGCAGAGATCGACAGATGTCCCCCCTCAGGGGAAGGGCAAACTGCCTCTTAGATAAGATATTCTGTGCACATTCATGCTAGCCTAGAACATTCTTAGCTCCTTTGTAATCTCTGTATTATCACCACTTGTAGCCCCGATGGCCTATCCATAAATAAATTACTAAATACCACAAATTATTGGGAATGATTACCTCCGCTTGTCCTGAAATCATTATTCCATGACGTACTAGAGTTTATGTAGCCTGAGCTAGTTCACAGAGCGTGCCCTGTCCGTTGTGTTTTGTCCGAGGGTGTACGCAGATCCCTTTAACACACGTAGCAGGTGCAGGTGTACCAAAGAAAATGGCTCTAATAGCTGCAAACCGCATCACGTGGTTATCCTTTCTGTGATAAAAATTAGTGAATAAGTAAAGCGCCGAGATTTAAATAGAACTGTTAATTAAAAATGCTTTTTATAGAATGCCATTGATCAGGCAGTGCAATGTCAGGGAAATATGTGCCTGGCCAACTGGTCTTTGAATACGAAAGACATTCGCTTGCTTTCTTGTGGTTACTTATAAGAATAGCGCAACATTACTAGTCCCTTACGTTTGGAGAGTACTCTTGAAAAAGCCTTCCTACACCTTAGTTTCCTCCACTGTTGGTGTGGTGTCGCGGCTGTTTGCAGAACCTTCGTTCTTTGTGCTGGCCTTTTTCACTCTGATGGAAACACAGAGACGCAGATGGCAGAAATGTAGCCTCCGCCTGCCCGCTTGCACACACACACACATACAAATCACTGCCGCTTTTCTTGCTTTTTCCATCAAGGAGAGTATCCATAAAAGGTTTTCTGAATTCTCTTTATAAAATTTCCAGCCTAAATAAATCATAGAAGAGCCTTAAACAACTACAATTTCTGGTTTCCAAGTAAAAGAGCTACCTATCTTTTTCCCTTGGTGTAAATAATTAGATATTCTGTATACATCCAGAAATGGGAAAGTCTTAATGGATTTTGTTGACCTTTTACACAGGATTTGATTAGTTTTCCCCCTTTCTGGGAGCAAATGTCAGATGTGGGGTTGTCAGGTTTAGCAGTGGTAAAAAAGATATTTTGGAGAATCAGAAATCTCAATAGTGCACCCAAACATTCAGGTCCATCCTATATTCAGGCCCTTCAAATGCACAAAATTTTATATTTGAATCACAACATTGACCATGTTAAATGCATGACTTGGGAAGTCTTTCCTGTAACATGTTGTAGGATGTGCAGCCCTTACACTGGCTTATTGCTATGGAGCCTTCCCCACCCTGCCCTCCATTTATCCTGCTCTCTTCTTGAATGCTGAGCTTCTAAAAGGCCGCTGTATGGATTGAAAGGGTCTGTCTGGAATCTCCTGAACTGTAACCAGATTAATTCCATCGGAGTGGTTCCACTGGCTGGGTAGTTTTGAGGAGAATTTGATTCCCTTCTGACACAGGTTTCTCAATTCTTTATCCACGTCACTCATCGTGTTTTGCATGTGAACACCTTTTCTTTTATTTCTTCATTGGTTAATCATAAAGTCATTAGGCTAGGAACGATGGTTGAAAAGATTTTCAGAATATAGCAGTTCAAAAGACCAGCAGAAAATAATGATTCATACTTTTTTGTATTTTTAGGCTTTAGGGATCTACAAAGGGTTTGATATTTGTTGGGAGTCATCTTCTTTGCCAAAATCTAATTTTGATCCCAGACCTTCTCCCTGCCACGTGGCTGGGAGCAGACTGCTTGCTGTAGGTGTCTGTGCCCTGATGGTGACAGCCCTTTCCTTCCCGGGGATTCCCCTGGCTGGTCATGACACTCCTTTGAGAAGCAGGAAGATGACAACACCCTGAAGGAAGTGGAGAGGGGCTGCAGGTTCAGAAAATAGGGCTAACTGATGCTGGGTGGGTCCTTGCACAATTGAAAGCATAGTCTCCCCCTCTTTAAGACTCCCGTATGTCTGATTAAAAACAAATGTCAGTGCACGTGTGTGACACAAAAACAGTGACAGTGTTCAGTAAGCTTGTGTAATTAACTTTCCGGGTTTTCTTTAATGAGTGCAATTTAAGAGTGAATGTGAAAACTTCCAAGCTTCTGGGAAAGACTAACATACTAGGCATCTATTTATTTGCTTTTAATATGTAGTCCTGGATTTCTAAGCTCAGATATTTTTGTATGTGGATGGAAACCCCACATTTTAACCTGTATTGCTGTTTCTATCCAAGTGACACTATTTGTTGAAAGAAGGAGAGAGGAAAAGGACTGTATAGTGGGTGTCCATTAAGTTCCAGTGCATTTTAAATTGCACACAAACTTCATGGACACCCTGTATATATATACACACACCCATACTTAGAGAGGGTGCCCCTAAAATGTATGCACATTTTAAGGAAGGAATACAACTGCATTAAAATTACACCAACATACACCAATAACATTTGTTATCTTGTATATTATATTTTGTATCTTTTGTAATTGTGTTTTTAGAGACTATTCTGAACAAGTCATGACCTGAATGCATCATATTTATTCTTTTGTTCAAATACGGTGGGCAGATCGCCAGGCACAGGGGTAGTCCCACCCTCATCCATCCCGGTGGATGGCTTCCTTCAGGGTGTGCCTCTCATCCTGGGGGAAGTGTGGCTGCCTTTTCTGCCCTGCCAGGTAGTGTTGCAACCAGCACGACTCCTATTTTATAGAGGATGCTAATGTCGCTGACCTTCCTTGCCCCAGAGCCATAGTTAAGGAATAGTAAACTATTGAATTAGTTTACCAATTACTTAGTAAGTTAAGTTAGTAATTAGTTAGTTTAGTTAAGGAATATTACTTTTGAATTAGTAAACAGGTGTGTGTGTGTGTGTGTGTGTGTGGTGTCAAAGCAACTCTACGCCCTTCATGTCGGCCTGACTCTGAGCTCAGGAATGAGGGCAATGACCTTTGGGATCTTGAAGTCTCAGTAACAGCGTCAAATTTATGCATAGTTCACTTATGGGAAAAAGGAAAGCTTGTATTGTTAATTTTGTTATTCATTTATTTATTTTTTCTGAGACAGAATGTCACTCTGTTGCCCAGGGTAGAGTGCAGTGGCCTCAGGCTAGCTCACAGAAACCTCACATTCCTCAAGTGATCCTCCTACTTCTGCCTCGTGTGTAGCTGGGACTATAGTAACATCACCACGCCCTGCTAGATTTTCCATTTTTAGTGGAGACAGGTCTCACTCTGCTCTAGCTGGTCTCCAACTCCTGAGCTCAAGCATCCTCCTGTCTGGGCCTCTCAGAGTGCAAGGATTACAGGTGTGAGCCACTGTGCTCAGCCAATAGCTTCCTTTCTTTTCCAACCAATTGGTCTCAATTTTTTTTATTTAAAATATAAAATCACAGAACACTTAGACATATCTTACCATGCTTGTGGAGCTGGAATAAAAAGGCCAAGCAGTATTTTTCTTCCCTGTGAGGCTGTGTGAAGAAGCAGTTGAAGCTGGAAGCTTGGTCTTAACTCAATGCTGAGAGAGTGAAGGGAAGCTGAGGGAGGAAAATGAAGAGCCAGGGGAGAGAGAGGGCAGCTAGAAAACACGGTCTCTGTCCCTCAGCTGTCTTTGTTCAGACGTGGATGTAAATGGAGAGAGATCTACAGTTCAAAAGCCGCCCCTAAGGGCCTGTGATCCCGGCACTCTGAGAGGCCAGGTTGGGTGGACCTTTGGAGCTCAGTTGGAGACCAACTTGCAGGAGTGAGGCCCTGTCTGTACTAAGAATAGAAGTTGACTCTGCCGTGAAAGGGGGACAGGTTGGCAGGTCTGACTAAGACAACGACAGTGTGTTTGGAGATTAGGGATGGGCGTGGGATCCCTGTAGGATGCTCAGGCTCTGGCCTTGGTGACTAACTCCAGAGAAGAGCAGGCCTTGGCAGGTCCTCTGCTTCCTGGCTTGAAACAGAGTCATGATTTGGTGAACGTATTTTCTTCACTTTGCTTTCAGTTAAGTAAAGACGTAGATGGGATGGTTAATTTTAAGTGTCAGCATGGCTGGACCGCAGTGCCCATATGAGGGGTCAAACATCCTTCTGGGTGCTCCTGTGAGAGTGCTTTTTGGGTGAGACTTTGAATAAAGCAGGTCAGCCTCCATGACGTGGTGGGCCTCACCCAGTAGTTGAAGGCCTCCCTTGAACACAAGCCTGACCTCTCCCAGCAGGAGGGGACTCTGCAGGGGGCCACCTGGACAGCAGTGTCAGCCCTTTCCCAGGTTTCCCCTCTGCTCCCTGCGACTCTGAGCTCAGCCTCCGTCGGCTCTAAGCCAATTCCTTAAAATATGCATCTTATATTGGTTCTGTTTCTCTGGAGAAGCCTGACTAATAGAAGAACTAAATTTTTCCCCTAGAGAGTTACCTAGGGGAAAAAAAAGCCATAACAGAAATGTGCTTGTGTCATAACATTTAAGCAATTTTCAAATAAATATAAATTCTCCTCAATAAAGAGAGGAAGGTCACATACCTCCCAAGACACAGATGTGTCGATTCCAACATCCCAGTCAAAGAGAAATTTCAAGGTCATTTTATAGATGAGGAAATTGAGCCAAAATAAAATATGCCCTTCTACCTCCTCACCAAAAGAAAAAAAAAAACATTTGAATCATATTTTATAAGTTTAGAATCAAAATAGCCAGAGGAGACAGTGGATAATTTTAAGTGGTTAAGTTAAAATAACTTGAAAATTCCTTATCTACTCTAGAGGTATTTTATTTTTCTTTGTGTGTCAAAATAACATTTTATTGTTGAGACTGGGTGGGAAAACTTGTTTTATAATATTTCTGTGATATTCTGTCATATCCAAGACATGAGGTTTTTTTTTATTTCTTCTTTTCTTTTTTTTTTTTGGCAGTTTTTGGCCAGGGCTGGGCTTGGACCCGCCACCTCCGGCACATGGGGCCAGCGCCCCACTCCTTTGAGCCACAGGCGCCGCCCCTATTTCTTCTTTTCTTGAACATTGAACTTTTTACTATTATAAATAAAACTCCCATTGAAAATCCTCATGCTTATATATATGTGTGTGTGTATTTTTGTGTGGGTGTTTGTGTGTATGTGTGTGTTTGTGTGTGTATGTGGTGTTCATGTGTGTATGTGTGTGTTGTGTGTATATGTATATGTGTGTTTGTATGTGTATGTGTGTTTGTGTGTGGTGTTTGTGTGTGTGTTGGGGTCTGTGCGTGTTTGTGTGTGTTGTGTGTGTGTGTATTTTAACACATCTTTGCTTTCCTCATGATAACTGAGTATATGGGACTCAAAATAGAAGAGCATTTTGAAGACTGTTGTTTCATTTGGCCAAATTGCTTCCCCCTAAAATGTTTCTTTAATTTTCTCCTCCCTCACACCTTGCCAACAATAGAGATTATCTTAGAAAAGTAATTATCACCAAATTTATGGCTTATAATGTATCTATTATAGTAATTTACACTCTTTAATTGTGGGTGAAGCTTATTGCTTTTCATGTGTTTATTAGCCATTTAAAAATTTCTGTTGTGAATTTGCCAACTTTCCTTTACCTCTTAGCTGTCCCTTGGTATTCAAACAGGAAAGCTTGAATATCAAGTATGTTGTTAGTGTTTTGCTTCTCCTATGTGGTGCAACCATTTTTTTTCAGGTCAATTTCAATGAATTTTTTTTCTCTTAAATCTTATGTATCAAATCTATCCACCTGCTTGTTGATGATTTGTTGGTTAACTTTTCCAGTTCTCCTATTGTCTGTATTTTTAAATATTTAACTCCATGACTCATCCTGACTTTATCTTGTACCTCTGTGTCTTTTTAAGCCGTCTTAAATACCTCCCTGGGTATTTAAGGGTCCCCGGGGCCCACATCGGAGAATGAACACATCAAAACAAAGCCCCGGTGCCGATGAGCATGTCCCCCTGTGTTTGTGGGCCATCCGTCTGTCCGTGACTCTTGCCGCTGGTCGGTGGGGTTGCTTGCTCTTTTCTTGCTGGTTAGTTTGAGTTCTCTACAGACTCTGGTTATCGTATCTTCGTCAGACCATCACGTGCAAATATCTTCTCCCACTCCGAAGGCCGTCTGTCTGCTTCAGTGTGGCTCCCTTAGCTGCGCAGAAGCTTTTTAGTTTCATCAAGTCCCATTTATTTATTTTTGGTGTTTCTGTAATTGCCAAGGGTCATAAGATCTTTACTCAGGCTAATTTTGTCAAGAGTTTTCTCCACACTTTCTTCTAGAATTTTTATTGTTTCATGTCTTATATTAAAAACAATGTAACCTAAACATGTGTACCCTCTCATCAACCCGAAATTAAAAACAAAACAAAACCCCAGAAATGACTTAACCCCTCTTCATAAAAAGCCAAAGCTCGCCTGCCGAGAGCCTCAGAACCACCCCCCATTGCTGGACTGAGCTCGGCTGCCGCATCCCCAGAATGAGCTCAGCGGGGAGCCGCGGAACCAGCCTCTGTCTGCAGTCCAGCGGGGCCGTTTGCTCCACGGGGCCTTCGTTGTGCTTGAGAGAGGAAGAGCACAGTGAGTCGGCTGGCAAGAGGAAGACCTTTCTGGAAAAGGTTTCGGGACCAGATGCTGCACCATCAACTTTCCAACCGGTACAAAGCACTGTCTGTGCGTGGGACTGCTTTCGGACTCACTCCCGTCATTCCTTGTCACTTTTTTCAGCACGGCTCACACCCCAGAACGCTGCACCTGCTCTGTTTGGGGTGGGGATGCAGAGAATTCCTGGGCCCTGGGGGGCTGGGGCTCTGAGTGCGATCTTGAGGGTAGAGGAGGAACAAGAAGGCTGGGAGAGGGAGGAACAGGTGGGTGGCCATTCCCTCTTTTTGAGGAGGACAGACGGCTGTGCATGTGGGCATAAAAACACCCGGCGTAAAACATGAAATGAAGGAATAATGGACAAACAATAAAAGCCAATGGAGCAATAAAAAGAACTGTTTTCAGAAGAAAGTCTTTCTGAAGAGCTCACCACTCTTTTCTTTTTTTGATACAGAGTCTCACTCTGTCACCCTGGGTAGAGTGCCATGTCATCACAGCTCACAGAAAACTCAAACTCTTCCTGCCTCAGCCTCTCAAGCAGCTGGGACTACAGGCACCTGCCACCACATGCAGCTAGTTTTTCTCATTTTTAGTACAGATGGGATATCACTCTTGCTCAGGCTGGTCTTGAACTCCTGAGTTCAAGAGATCCACCTGCCTCAGCCTCCCAGAGTGCTGGGATTACAGGTAGGAGCCACCGTGCCCAGCCAGCATTTCCCCCACCCCCTGCCAAAGAAATACCTTGAAAACACACTTGGGGTGAAAGGTAAGATGCTTAACGTATATGAAGTAAAAAGGAATGCTCAGTACATTTCTCTGCACTATAAACAGGGAGAGAGGTTGGAAGAAAACCGGTTTGGCAAAAGACAAGTTGTATGAGAACTTTCCATGGGAATATTACAGGCTTTGTGCTGTTCAGCGGAAATTATAAAATTATGCTGTGCTTAGAGTTAGATGTTTCCATCAAAACCACTGAAGAAATTGTACTCTGTATTCAAATCAAACAAAAGCTTAGAAAATAATCATAAAACCACACAGGGCCTCCCTTGCAGCAAATGGATCCATGATACACATTAACCCACTTACTCTCAAAGTCCTGCTCCCCACCCATGAAGCGGCCATTATTACTCTTTCCATATTCAGACAAGACACCTGGTAAGTTGGAGAACCCAAGATTTTGAACCCAGGCTGTGTGGTTTTAGGGTTGCTGCCATTAGCCACAACCTGTACAGACTGTACATGTGGGCTGGTAGAGAAACCCCAGCTGACCCTTATCCTACCAACATCATTACTCATATAAAGGCATGTGATTGACCTTTGTATAGCTAAAAAAATATTGCTAAGTTCTGTCATTTCTGCATATCATTTTGGTTGTGGTATGTATACACCAAATCATTTTCAGAGAATGACAATTTTATTTACTTCTTTTCAAATTCTTATGCTTTAATTTATCTTTTTATTGCATTAACTAGAATACCTAAGACAATGTTAAAAGGAATAAAATGGCGAAAGCAGATATCTTTGTCTTGTCTTAAATTTCAAAAATAATACTTCATATAATTTTCTGCCTAGAATGATGTTTACATAAATTCTTTATCAGGTTAAGGACATCAGTTTATAGTAAAAGCTCAGTTTTTATCATGAATAAGTGTTTTGAATTAAACTGAACATTTTTTCTACATATGTTGAGATGATCATACGATTTTTTGGATGTTCAATTTGTCAATGTGATGATTGGAAATGAAAGTATTCCCAACATTTAATTATTATGTTAGCCATGGGTTTGTCATGTCTGAGCTCTATGCTACTGAGAAACATGGCTTTTAATTCTCATCTATTTTAGATATCCAGAATTTCTCACATTGTTGGGAAATCCTTGTGGATAGTTCATTGCCTAAGGTTTCTTGATGTCATTTGTAAATCTCCGTTATCTCCTACGGATTTGTTTCAAGACACTTGGGCTCATTTAGAATGTCTAGATTCCTGCCAGCTATTGAAGGACTCGCTATTTCTTCATCAGTGTCTACTTAACGCTTTTAAGAAAAACAAAGTTCTTTACTGAGAAAATAAATGAAAAGTTCTTTTCTTTTTCTTTCCATAATACATCAATATTTCACCACGGGCTCAAAGCGGTAAGTTTATTTATTGGAACTTCATTTAAAATGCCTTTGTACATGTTCAGAGCAAATCCAGTGCGAATCTTAACTCTCATGGTCACAGTGTCTGGTCATACACCTCCTTGGACTCGGAAAGGATTTGAGGATATGGCATTTCAGTTCTTCACGTATGATCCATGCTTGAGCTCTTTCCTTTTAGCCTGTTTTTATTGAGGATTTATTTCTAAGAAAAACTTATTGCTTTTTCACAGCTCTGAGGGAAGATTATTTATAAAATAAGCTTACTTCTTCTCTTACTAAACGGCATGGTTTCAGGGTTGACGCTCAAGTGTGTATGTGTATGCCTGTGTGCTATGGTCAGAATGTTTGTATCTCCCCAGAATAGGAGATGGGGTTAGTGCCTAGTCCACCCTTTAAAGCAATTTTTGGAGTTCTTTTTCTGGAATGGCCACCAGAACTGCTATTGTATGAAGTCTGACAATTCACAAACTCATCCTAGAAAAATTGCTTTGAAGGGTGGACCAGGCATTAGCATTTGCATGTAGCTTCCCAAGGAGAAGACCTCGAAGGTGGTCATAGAAATATTCAGCAAGGAGGTATGTAGCACTTTTACTAGGATGAACTCTGCAACTTAATTATTCAACCTCATAGTTCAAACTACTTTAGCCATGCTACATAACCCCACACTGGGTTCAGATTCCACAGAGTAGATAGAATGGAGAGTCCTAGGTAGCAGATGTGGGGATTTGTGACCTCTAGCAATAGTATTCTAGTGAATGTACATATATATGTGTACACATATATATACACATATACATATATACTATACATATATATGTATTATGTATACATATATGTATAGTATATTTGTATACAAAATACATATATATATTTTATATTTGTTCACTCAGGGTAAGAAGTGAAATAATACCTGTATTTATAGGAATATTAAATTAATAACATTAATAACATTAATATATATGTATATGTATACATGTATGTATGTATATATAAATTTTTTTTTTTTTTGAGACAGTCTCACTCTGTTCTCCTGGGTAGAGTGCTATGGCATCATCGTAGCTCACAGCAACCTCCAACTCTTGGGCTCAAGCAATCCTCCTGCCTCAGCCTTCACTATGCCTGGCTAGTTTTTCTATTTTTAGTAGAGACAGGGTCTCTCTCTTGGGCTGGTCTGGAACTCAAGGGATCCTCCTGCCTTGGCCTCACAGAATGTTGGGATTGCAGGCGTGAGCCACTGTGCCTGCCCTATACTGGCAAATATTTAATAACTGGATCTCCAGAAATAAAATACAGTTTTGTATTGTGTGTCAATTTCCCTGTAGATGACTTTAAGCTGCCCTCATGATGCCCTCAGCAGGGAGTTGGGAAGAGATGAGATTCATACAATTGATATGTTCACAGAGAGAGAAGTGTGTTTGCCTTGGGGGGGGGGGCGGTGTAAGAAGGCATAGATCCCCTTGAGCAGATCCACGAGATACAGGCACACTTAAGTCACACATAAAAGGAGATGTTGTAAGAAGGGATCCCATTAGAATCACAGCTACTCTCAAGCCTTCTTCCCAAACGGGTGTTTCCAGGAAGCATGAACTGTCTAATGAAGGATGAAACATTATTTCTCTATCAACATGATAGGCAGAGTATTTAAATAAGAAAAATTTACAGTTTGTTTGGAAGTGAACTTTCAGCTCCTTGACACCCAAGCCATACAAATGGTGCCAGTTTCTTCCTCTTCTCTAGGTGAGACTCTGAGCAGTCTCTCCCCCCAGCACTGCCTCCTGCTGGTCAAGGTGAGTGTGAGCCAACACCTGCCTTTCAAGGTCACGGTGAGGATATTGCTGCACAGGAAAAGTTTATAACAGCTCTTGTGCAGCACATTTAAGGGCTCCACATATCTCTCATTCTAAGCCTAAGAATTTCAATATGGAATTCCAGGAGATGTTTCTTTTCCAAATGAAGGCAGATGTCAAAAATTGATTCATTTTTGTGTGTGTGTGCATTTTTTCTTTTTTGATTAAGAATATTGACTTTATCTTTTAAAAATAATTATTCATGCTGAGACAATAGCAATACTATACTCATTATTTTGTATTTGTTCACTCAGGGTAAGAAGTGAAATAATACCTGTATTTATAGGAATATAAAATTAATAAGAAATAATCTATTATTTACCATTCTATATTTTACTACTTTATTATTATTATCATTATAATTCTTTGTTCAGTAATATTTTACAATAATGATAACATCCGAAAGTTATTGTTCATTGGATAGCTTTTTCCACCTCCCATTTGACCCGGCAATCCTATTGGTAGATATTTACTCAAAAGAACAGAAGTCATTTTACCACAAGGACATTTGCACTAAAATGTTTATTGCAGCTCAATTCATAATTGGCAAGATGTGGAAGTAACCCAAGTGTCCATCAACCCATGAACAGATTAACCAACTGTGGTGTACACCATGGAGGACACTTCAGCCATAGGAAAAGAGAGAAACTTAATGTCTTTTGTGTTTACCTGGGCAGAGTTGAAACACATTTTTCTGAGTAAAGTATCTCAAGAATGGAAAAGCAAATATTCAAGTATCCAATTCTAATAATATGAAACCAATATATAAGCAGCTAGATGCCCACATGAAAGAAAAACCACACGTTTTAGAGTCTAGTGAGAGGGAGGAAAGAGGAGACAGGGGGAGGGGAGAGGGTGACTGGGGGGATCTCACCTGATGTGCACAGTATGAGGGTGCTCAGCACGCCCCCTGGTGGGTGGGATCTCACCAGATCTGCACAGTGTGAGGGTTCTCAGCACGCCCCCTGGTGGGTGGGATCTCACCTGATCTGCACAGTATGAGGGTCCAGCACACCCTCTAGGGCTCAACTGTAACTTGAACTCTACCTTAGAAATGAAAAACAATGTAACCTAAACATTTGTGCCCTCATATTGATCAGAAATTAATATATATATATAAATCAATAAATAATTTATAAAATCAATTCTTTTTTAATCCTACTAATTTACTCCCATAGTTTTTGGGTTTATATAAAGGAACCAATCAAAAAATTGATAAGAGCAGAAATATTCCAAACTTGGGCAAAATAAAAGCATCACGAGGGCTACCTTGTCATTAATAATTTACCACACATTTAACTGATTATTCTTTAGGTAGTTTGCCACATGCATTATTTATGGGGTCTTTCCATTTTGGCAGACTACAGCTGTCATATTAATTTTTAATCAAATTGTGAAATTTTATAAGTAATGCTTAAAGCCAGGTGGGTTTAAAAAAGAATGTCTAGGAAAGACATTCTAAATATCAAATATTAAAATGGCTTTAAGGAAGACAGGTAAGACAAGTCACACATTCAGTTTCTCTCAGTAAACCTAGAGCTTGTTTGTGGCTATAAAATTTCATATTTTTTGGCTTTAAAGAAGGAGCCAGAAACTGAATATTTATGACTGTGAGCCTGTCTCTTATGTTATCGTTTCCTCAAGGGCTTTTACCTAGCCCATAGGAGAAAATGGAAAGTAACAGTCTTTACAGTCAGCCAAGTGCTAACCTCTTTTCCCCCAAATGC
Organism: Arctocebus calabarensis; assembly: GCA_963573935.1. Taxonomy (NCBI): domain Eukaryota; kingdom Metazoa; phylum Chordata; class Mammalia; order Primates; family Lorisidae; genus Arctocebus; species Arctocebus calabarensis. The sequence goes on from CAUYON010056192.1 coordinate 15,091, forward strand.
AGTGCAAAAATTATCTTAGTATTAAAAGGCATAAACTGGAGGGATCATGAAAGGAAAAGTTCAGTAGCTTCCAGAAATTATTAACAGGACTAATTCTCCAATCGCTTTTTCCATGAAAGCACCAACAAATGAGGCCGCCTCAAGTGTGTGGCTATCCAATGTCCTGGAGACAAAAATTTCAGGTCTAAATTTCTAAGAGTTGACTATTATTCTCAGTATAGACTAAAAGTAAAAATCAGTAAAATACAGATCCTGTAAAATAAACCTCTGTTCTAACAGATTTTATCTGACTTGCTAGGAAGAAGTTACATTTATGCTCTGAGTTAGAACCTACCAAACAGGCAGTGAGCATAAAATTTGTCTATCATTTACAGGCTTCATGACCTTGGATTGTCCAGCAGTCTTCTCGGAGGCTTAACCCTGCTTTGGAAGGCTGCCCCCTTACAGTATTGGACTTTTATGGTATGTGTGTGAGTCTGAATTTGAAACAAAACACAAAGGGACACTGTCTCAACCGTAGAGACATGACACCCAGAAATTAAAATAAATAAATGTTTTAAAGTGGAAGTCCAGACAGGACTAAACACTTAGAGTAAAAACTCATTCAAGCAGCATATTCTATTTCTATATTTAGGCATAAGTATGATTCATTCACACAATACTTTGATGTTTTAATAAAGTTAAAAGGGAAATAAATTTTTCCTATCATGTTTGTTTCTAGTTATTTTTTTCCCTTTAGGTTTCCTGCCTAGAAATTTCCTTATACAGATCGTCTTATTAATAATAATCAATTAACTCCTTGGACACAGTGGCTCATGCCTGTGATCCCTGCACTCTGGTAGGCCAAGGTAGGATCCCTTGAGTTCAGCAGTTCAGATCAGCCTGAGCATGAGCAAGACCCCATCTCTACTAAAAATAGAAAAACTAGACTGGTATGGTGGCAGGTGCCTGTAGTCGCAGCTACTCGGGAGGCTGAGGCAGCCAGATCACTTGAGCTAAGGAATTTGAGGCTGCTGTGAGGAGGCTGAGGCCAGGGCACTCTACCCCAGGCAACAGAGTGAGACTCTGTCTCAAAAAAGAAATAGATAAAACAAAAATAAAATAAATAATCACATAAGTAACTTGCATTCTTGCCTTTCCATCTAACGATTAATTTGCCAGAATCTTGTCTTTGTGCATGGAGTCCCTTGGAGAAAAAGAAGATAGCTTCTGAGGAGAAGGCTTCTGCGCAGAGGAGAGCAAGGCTTCCCACGTTTTAATGTGGGCTGGCATTACTTGGGGTGCTAGTTACACGGAGATCCAGATGTAGCTGGTCTGGGCTCAGGTAATGCCTGTGTTTTGGGACAGTATTAATGTGGGGAGAGGGTGGGAGCCTCGAGGAGCTGTCTTTGCGGAGAGGAGGCAGCAGGTAGGTGGGGAGACCCGGCAGTGGCAGGTGAAGGGATAAGAGGCCATGAAGTCCCCCAAAGTTCCCTGTGCAAGGAGCATTGATTTGTTCTCTAGACTTCCTCTCCCACAGGCTTATTTTTTATAATATAATGGTCTGATTATTCTGAATATTTAATTGAGTGCTTAACACAGATGGTGAGTTAGATTTCCCTCAAGGAATCTCCTTGGTGCAACCTAAGCCGGGATATTGTATTTAGTGTCTGACTCTGATAAATGGCAGGGAGCGCCTGCAACCTCAACCTGGCCTGTGCCTCTACTTGGCTTGGGAGACAAGGGGACAGAGGGAACCCCAGAAATAGACTCCTCCCCTTCTCTCTGCTGTCAATGAAAGAGCTTGGGTCAGTTTTTTTTCTTCCTTTTTAATGTTGCCTATGCAGGTGATGAAAAGGATTAAGTTTTTTTCAACATATAACTGGAGACTCATAAAGAACATTTACTCTGGCTTTGTAGTTTTTTTTTTTTTTTTTTTTTGCAGTTTTTGGCTGGGGCTGGCTTTGGACCTGCCACCTCCGGCATATGGGGCCGGCACCCTACTCCTTTGAGCCACAGGTGCCGCCTGGCTTTGTGTTTTTAAGATATGCAGCAGCGGGGGAGGGAGGATGGGATGGGTGTATGAGGGATTACGAAGTTAGTTTGAGGGTGTAGACAAAAGCAAATGAGAAGAAAGATGCTTGTTACTTCTTCAGGACAGGGGACCATATGGCAAAGCACAGCTGAGATTCTTTTTTTTTCTTTTAAATTCTTTATTAAATCATAACTGTGTACGTTAGTGCATTTATGGGCTACAACGTGCTGATTTGATATACAATGTGGAAAGCTTAAGAGAGAGTGTCACTCTGTCATCCTGGGTAGAGTACTATGGCATCATCATAGCTCGCAGCAACCTCAAACTCCCAGGCTCAAGTGATCCTCATGCCTCAGCCTCCCAAGTAGCTGGGACTTCAAGTGCCTGTCACTATGTCTGGCTAGTTTTTCTATTTTTAGTAGACACAGATCTCACTCTTACTCAGCCTGGTCTCAAACTCCTGAGCTCCAGGCAGCCTCCTGCTGTGGCCTCCCAGAGTGCTGGGATTACAGGCATGAGCTACCAGGCTCCAGCTGGGAATCTTTTTGTCCTGATTACACTTGAATCAATCCCTGGCTTTCTGGGACTTTGGATATGTCAATAATAGATCTCACCATGGCCACAAGTGAACAGATAAAGAGGCTGGAATGAAGCCAGGTTTTCTCTAGATGTGTCCAGTGCGGCTGAAGCTCGGGGAGCCCCAGGCCACCCAGCTGTGACAGGCTGAAGGGATGGCCCTTCCTGTTTCGACCCCTGTGTCCCCTCCTTAACATGCCTGCGGTGTTCTCCCTGCCTTAGCTTCTTCTACACACCCAGCTTCCTCTTACTTTTCCATGACCTTGATTTGTCCCCTTATGTCACACACCCCTGCTGGTTCTGTTTTTTTTAAAGTCTACGTGACTGATCTGAAGGTTCTGATGGTAGAGACTGTTTTTTTGTTTAATTTTATTTATTTTTTATGAGGTCATATAAACATAGATCATGAATACATTTATGCATATGTGGGGTACAATGTGTTGATTTTTTAATACAATCTGACATGCTTACATCAAATCAATTAATATAGCTTTCGCCTCATTTACTTGATTATTGTATTAAGACATTCCCTGGCATTTACAGTTAGATCTGCAAAGGGTGGCTGTTAAATAAACGCTCATTGAATAAATGAATGCATAAATAGATGCTTATGTGTGATGAACCAATGAATGAATAGCACAAAAGTCTGGGATCTACAAATAAAAAGCTGTTGTGCTCCATAATCCAGAGTGATTTCTATGATGAAAGGTGATGCTTCCGCTGACATGGAAAAAACCCTCTAAAGTCAGTTTAAAAGATTCTGATCTTGTTTATTGTGTTGCTAAACTACTAACATAGGTAACCAAGTGTTTTTCAACCTTTTTTTAAAATCTCACAGCACAGTTGAGTCCATAGTTAACCTTCCACGACATACTTAAATTATATTGATAAAAAAGTAAAAAATGGAATATACTTCCTGTGCTTTGAACTTCCTTTGAAAATAATTGAATGAATGACCAGTAAAAGTTTTCACGGGCCGCCTAAGATCCTCTCACAGCACACTGGCTGGAAATCACCCAGCTGACAGCTGGAGGGACTGAGGGTCTTCATTCCCAGCAGTTCCAGTAAAGAATAAACAGCTCTGTACCTGCCCTTCTTAGATCCATCTGAAGTTGACAGTTTTCAGAGTTCAGGGCGGGTTGCAAGACTCCTCTTTCTGATGGGAGTGAAATATGTGATTTTTGAGGATAAATGGTGCTTTCTAGGTTAAAGGAGTGGCCTCTGTATAATGCCTACATTTTAAACTACTAACAGAAGAAAGCTAAGCCTGGCTTGTGTCTATTTGTTTTTAAAATAAAGAATATTTTTCTTAGTTAAGATATGATGTGAAAAACAATCCAATCTGCTTAGTTGTCACCACTGTCTACCGAACTGCTTCATTCTGCCCAAATGCCACATCCCTGCCGGGCAGCTGAGGAAGTTCTGAGAATGCAATGGAACAGAGCTAAATGGGACACTTCCTGCCTTTGCATTTTTAACTGTTGATGTTTGTGTTACATGTGGTGGTTATGACACATTGACAAATAGTAAGAGTGGTCTCTTTACTAGGAAAGCACTGATGTTACTTTTTTATGTATTTCCAATGAAAATGAATAGAAATCGTTTTTTAGGGGTCAGGATGAAAGTGACCCCTAAAAGAGTTAAAAGAATTGTATGCACTGTGGTACCTTGGTTCAAACAAGTAAAAGTCATTTTACTTCCAGTGACTAAGGCATTTTAATATTGGTTTAAAAAGACATGATGAACCATTTTTCATTATCAAATAAAACACATACCTAAAAGTGAATGAATATCTCAGCCAGGTTAAAAGTCTGAGGCTCTGTCTGGTAGGGCGTTCTGTCACCACTAATTACCATGATTTAAGACATTTAAGTATCCTTCTGATGGCAGGGAAGAAAGCACAGCCTGTCACTGGGGGTTAAGGCAGTGTTTTTCAACCTTTTTCTAATCTCACGGCACACTTGAACCTATAGTTAAAGTTACACAGCACATTTACACGATGATAGGGAAAAAAAGAATAAAAAATACTTCCCGCACTTGGAATGTCTTCAAAGATAATTTAATTAATGCTCTTTACAATTTTTTGCAGCACACCTAACATCCCCTCACAGTACACTGGTTAAAAATCACTGGTTTATGGTTTCTTTGTCTCTGAGAATGTTCCCTAAATCACAGAAAATAAGTCAATAAGAGGACTGAACACGAGAAGGAGGTTCAAGTCTGTGTTTTGCACTTTCAGGAATACATTTTCTCTCTGAACCTCAGTTTCCTCATCTGTAGAATGGGTTAGAAATATCTATCCTAAAAGTGTGTTTTTTTTTTTAAATTTGAGATTAATGTGAGGATACAAACAACAAGGTTATAATGTTTGCGTTTGTTGGGAAGAGTCCCTGCTGTAGTTGTGTCCCACCCCCAGGAGGTGCCCTGTACCCTTACACTGTGCCCATTAGGTGGGAGCTCACCCATCCCCCAACTCTTCCCTTCTTCTCCCCAATACTCCTCTCCCTCCACCTTGAATTGAGACTTTTCTCTTGTTGGGTGTGTATTAGTTCATCTACTGGCTCCATATTAGTATTGAGTACATTGGATACTTGCTTTTGCATTCTTTCTTTTTCTTTTTTGGAGGGGGACAGTCTCACGCTGTTGCCCTCTATAACATGCTGTGGTGTCATAGCTCACAGCAACCTCAAACTCTTGGGTGCAAGTGATGCTTTTGTCCCTCTCAAGCAGCAGGGACTTCAGGCACCCACTACAACACCCAGTTATTTTTCAGAGATGGGGACTCCCACTCTCCAACCCATGAGCTCAGGCGATCCTCCTGCCTTGGCCTCCCAGAGTGTCAGGATTACTGGTGTGAGCCACCTTACCTGGCATTGCTTTTCTATTCTTGAGGTACTTAGAAGACAGTTTCACCTTCATCCAGGTGAACACAAAAGGTGTAAAATCTCCATCTTTTTATGTGGCTGAATAGTACTCCATGTTGTACATATACCACCATTTGTTAATCCATTCTTGGGTTGATGGGCATTTAGGTTGTTTGCACATCTTGGTGATTATAAATTGAGCTGTGATAAACAATCTAGTGCAAACTTCTATATAATAAAAGAGTGTTTTAAGGATTAAATGCTACAGTAAGGAAAGCAAACTTCCTGTATGGTATCTGATATATGGTTGTATGAGTGGCTCAGATTTTTTTTTCCTTGATTTCCTTCTCCTTAGCACATGGCAGGGGGAACACATTCAGGCTAAAATCTCGATTTGCAAAACTTTAAGGAACTGACGAGTTTAAAATAGTTTTTTGATTTTTTTTTTTGACAGAGTCTCACTATGTTGCCCTTGGTAGAGTGCTGTGGCGTCACAGCTCACAGCAACCTCAAAATCTTCGTCTTAAGTGATTCTCTTGCTTTAACCTCCCAAGTAGTTGGGACTACAGGCGCTTGCCACAATGCCTGGCTATTTTTTAGTTGTATTTGTCATAGTTGTTTGGCAGGCCCGGGCTGGATTTGAACCCACCAGCTCTGGTGTATGTGGCTGGCACCCTAGCCACTGAGCTATAGGTGCTGAGCCAAGTTTAAAATAGTTTTAAATGTTACAACCATAAAGCCATCAATATCGGCTGAGCGTTTCCCAGTAGGGAGAAAGCCCTGCCCAGCTCTCTCATTACAGAGATTGGCAAAGCCTGCTTCTGTTGGTATCTTCTGGTGACATAGGGTCCATTAGAATCACCAAGTTCAGTGAATAAACATGCAGGACACAATCTGGGGGACACAGTTATACTAAAATTTGTTCATCTGACATTTACCTGTGACTGGGTAACATGTATTTTACCTAAAAGCACCAGCCTGAATTCCTTTACACAATCTTTACTACAGACATGTTACTATTCTTGAACTTATCTTTTTTTTTTTTTTTTTGAGACAGAACCTCAAGCTGTCACCCTGGATAGAGTGCTATGGCATCACAGCTCACAGCAACCTCCAATTCCTGGACTCAAGTGAGTCTTCTGCCTCCGCCTCCCAAGTAGCTGGGACTACAGGCGCCCGCCACAAAGCCTGGCCATTTTTGGTTGCAGCCGTCATTGTTGTTTGGCAGGCCCAGGCTGGATTCGAACCCACTAGCTCAGGTGTATGTGGTTGGTGCCTTAGCCCGTTGAGCCACAGGCGCCAAGCCTCAATTGGCTTTTGAAAAAATTATCTTCAATAATAATACAGGATAAATCTGTGAGTGGGCCCTGTGCATGCTGTTCATATTTTTATCCATCTAGGCCATAATCCCGCAGGGGGTAAAGTGTATACTTCTGCCCACCACATTCTGTTATTCTGGATTATGTGTTTACCTCCCTGTTGTCACACAAACTTTATTTTGTTTTGTTCTGGGAGTTTGCATTTTGTGAAATGGAATGGTTTGTCCCATCTTTTACCCCCAGGACATGGATGGGGGCAATGATCTAATTAGGAAATATATTGAAGCATGAACATATTGGGCCTTGAAGTGCTTGGTCCCAGCATTGCTCTGTGGTAAACTGAGGCACATTGACGTGGTAGGAGCAGGCAGACTCAGGAGGAAGGTCTGGGTGCCTCAGTTGTTCTTCCTCCAAAGCACTGTGGCCACTAAGGTTGTCACTCAAACCTATGAATTCAGGCCCCAGTCCTGAACCTCACAGGGATGTGTCCTTGCACTAACGACTCCGTGTTCTCTATTTCATTCTTCTCAGCTCTGGTATAGGAATCATAATTATATAATTAAATTATACAACTTTGTAAAAGAATTATATAATTATAAACAAACAATTGCTCTAAAGGAATAGAATACAATGTTATTCGTGTAAATTATTTATAAACTATGCAGTATACATGTTACACCAATATATGATATTCATTTTGTGATCTTAAATTATAATTTATTATTTACAGGACATTGTCCAGAAATTATAGATACATCTACTTTTTTTTTGAGATAGTCTTACTCTGTTGCCCTGGGTAGAGTGCCATGTCATCATCATAGCTCACAACAACCTCAAACTCCTGGTTTGGAGTGATCTTCCTGCCTCAGCCTCCCAAGTGGATAGGAGTATAGACACCTGCCACCACACCCAGATAGTTTTTCTATTTTTAGTAGTCATTGGATTTGCTCTTTCTCAGCTTGTCTTAAACTCCTGATCTCAAGCAATCCACTTGCTTCAGCCTCCCAGAGTGCTGGGATTACAGGTGTGAGCCACTGCGCCTGACAGATACATTTAGTTTGATATATGCGCACTTATATATGACTAAACATTATTTGCCTCTAGATAATGGTTTTTGATATTTTTCACTATTTTTAAAAATTTATATTGAATAAAGTGATATGAAACATGTCAGTTTTTTCCTCCAGCCCTTAAATCAGTGATTTTCAACCTGTGTTCTGTGATAGGATCTTAGGTGTGCCTGGAAATTTTTTAAAGATCATTAATTCTTTTCAAAAGAAATTCAAAGCACAGTAAGTGTATTCTTTCTTTTATTATTATTATTATTTTTTTTGATCAACATCATTTAAGTGTGCTGTGGAAGTTTAACTATAGGTTGAATTGTGCTGTGACATAGAAAAGGTTGAAAAAAACACTACCTTAAATCAATAAAAATCTGATTTTTTTTTAAAAAGAAAGTAAAGGAATCAGGGCACAATCCTACAAAGAATCCCGGAGACTTTAAGACCACTGTTTACTCTTTCTGCAGGGAGAAAAGAACAAACCTGGAGAGGTTTCATTATTTATCACGCATTAACAATTGATACGTTCTGCTTGAGTTACTGCCCTTGCCCTTGGTGGTTGTATTAGCAAGCCCCCATTCAGATTCTGCAGGAAGGAAGGACACCCAGGGGTCTCCTTGGTCACAAGAGACACCACTGAGGCAGCAGTGAGGCCAGACTTCCATATGCTCAGGGCCTCTTTCGTTTTCTTTTTGACGCTTGTTGTAAACGGACCCGGCCGTGGCTGATTATGCTTCTGTGGTGACATACACTTTCTCCTCTCTGAGAATCCTTGTCTCAGCTGATGACTGTTCTGTAGCCCTTCCATCCTGCAGGGAATCATGAGTTTCAATCCATGCTAGACGTACAAAAAAAAAATCTGTTTTGACAGTCTTTTTTTTTTCACTTAAAGAGCACAGATTTTAAATAATCAAAGAGGACTTATATAATAAAGTTTGAGGTCTCAGAAGTGCTGTCCTGTCAGTAAGGGGGAGTAGACAAGAAGACGGCTTCTTAAAAATAGGATCATAAAATTACAGAGCTAGAATATCTCATGAGATCATCCAGCTTCAAGGACCCAGTTTACAGATGGCAAGTGGAAAACAGAGAGAGGATAAAAGAAGCTACAGTGATTTGCCGAAATTCATACAGCTGCTTAAAAACGGTCAGATCTATAATTTAGATCTCTTAATTTCCGAAGCCTTTTTCTCCTCACTGCAACTTTCAGATTTGCCCCCTGCCACCTCCCTCCTCCCTCTCACCCTCCTTTTCTCTCTCTCCTTCTTTCCCACCACTATTTCTGAAAAGCTTAATAGTAAAAGTGTAGATTTTGGAGTCAGGTTGCCTGAGTTCAGATTCTGGCTTGCCACTTACTAGCTATGCAACCTCAGAGAGATTCTCTCCAAAAAGTATCTATAAAATAAAGCTATTCATTTCACCGGGGTCTCAAAGATTAGAACATGTTTAAAACAACTGCTTGAGGCTGCTTCAAAAGTATCTGCCATTGTTATCGTTAATAATTCACTTTGATGAGTGTTGATTTTAAAGGATTAATGAAATTAAAGTACTGTACTTGATTTATCTCATATGTAAGGATGATTATGATGGGGTTAGAAAGTCAACATGTAGTTGCGATGGAGAAATAGAATTAGATAGAAATTACCAGAATTCAGCTCGAAAGATAGAGCTGTGAAAGCAGTGAAAGGGAAGGGAAAAAATTAGACCTGCACTCTGGGAGGCTGAGGTGAGAGGATCCCTCAAGCTCAGGAGTTGGAGACTAGTCTGAGCAAGAGTAAGATCCTGTCTCTACTAAAAATAGAAAAACTAGGGCAGCACCTGTGGCTCAAAGGAGTAGGGTGCTGGCCCCATATGCCGGAGGTGGCAGGTTCAAATTCAGCCCTGGCCAAAAACTGAGGAAAAAAAAAAAAGAAAAATTAGCCAGGTGTGGTGGCAGATGCCTGTGGTCCCAGCTACACAGGAGGCTGAGGCAGGAGGCTCACTGGAGCCCAGGAGTTTGAGGTTGCTGTGAGCTGTGATGACCACAGGTCTTGACCCAGGGCGACAGAGTGAGTGACACTGTGAAAAAAAAAATATTATACACTTACCCCTCCCAAACTATTAATACATGTTGAACTAGTCGCTAAATGAATGTAGAAGATATTTTTGACAGCAGTTCGGTTTCTTAGAGCAGTAAACTTGGAGAAGTTTTGGTTACTTGTGAGAAAACTCAGGTGGCCAGTGGTAGAACTCACTTAGCTCGAGCAGGAGACTCGGGTAAGACAGTAAGAAGGGATGGTGTTGGAGCCGGAGCCGGAGCCTGCATTGATGGGACTCAGCATTTCAGGCGTTTAACTCAACTCCGAAGTAGAACCAGAACGGGACTGGCCATAAAAGCAAGAAGACAGCACCCAGCATGCCCAGCAGTAGCTTAAACCCAGACGCAGTAGGGGCCCCCCAAATTGCTAATCCATTTAAACGAGGGTCACCTTGGAGCCTACTTCTGAAGCTGGCAGATCTTTGTAGCAAACCGTATGTGGTTACTCAGATAGAAATCACTTAGGAGGAATCAGAAAAGTGGCTGAAGTCATAAAAGGAAATGTGCAGGAAATGAAGTGGGCAGCCACCTCATCCTGTCTGTGTTGGACTGAGGGGCGCCCATCAGGCTGACGGGTTCTGCAGAGAACAGCCCATATTTTCAAGGGCAGCTGGATGTTTCGTAGAAGAAACACACGCAGGCAGGACCCTGCTGGCCCACCTTGCCCGAGCCCAAACACAGCAGGCCTCGGTCACCGGGAGATAGCAGATGAAGCCCACCAGAGCAGCACCCCTCAGCTCTGCAGAAGAGAGGGAGGCATTCCCACCAGCAAAGTAGAAGTGTTCCCTTTTCTCCACATCCACGCCAACATCTCTGGTTTTGGGATTTCATCATGTGGTCTAATCTTACTGGAGTTAGATGATATCTTAAGGTAGTTTTGATTTGCATTTCTCTGATTTAGATTAAGGATAATGAGCATTTCTTCATGTGTCTGAAGGCCGTGCGCTGGTCTTCTTTAGAGAGGTTTCTTTTCAGATCTTTTGCCCATCCTGTGATGGGATCTCTTTTTTTTTCTTGCAAATACCTTGGAGTTCTCTATGTATTCTGGTTATTAAGCCTTTGTCAGAGGCATAACTTGCAAATATTTTTTCCCATTCTGAGGGCTGTCTGCTAGCGATATTACTATGTTCTTGGCGGTGCAGAAGCTTTTTAGTTTCATCAGATCCCAGTAGTGTATTTTTGATACTGCTTCCATTGCTTTGGGGGTCCTCCTCATGAAGTATTCACCCAGACCAATACTTTCAAGAGTGTTCCCCGCACTTTCTTCTAGAATTTTTATAGTTTCATGTCTTATGTTT
>CAUYON010056193.1:0-21730 GCA_963573935.1 Arctocebus calabarensis
GAAAACACTAATGAAGAAGAATAAGCAGAAAAATCCTGGCAACATGAAAGACCAGTCCAGAGCAACCCCCACTCCAAGGGAACATGAGGTAGCTACTGCAGATGATTCCACCTATAAAGAAATGTTAGAAATGACAGAAGGGGAATTTAGAATACAGATGATGAAAACAATAAAGGAAATGAGGGAAACAATGAAGAAAACTGCTGATAAAGTGGAAAATAACCAAAAGGAGATCCAAAAACAGAATCAAATAAGAGATGAATGATTTGAAGACCATAGAAAGGATATAGCAGAGCTGAAGGAACTGAAGCAGTCAATTTAGGGAACTTAAAGATGTAATAGAAAATATCAACAACAGATTAGACCATGCAGAAGAAAGAATCTCAGAGGTAGAGGACAAAGTTCTTGAGATAACTCAGATAGTTAAAGAAACAGAAAAGAAGAGAGAAAAAACAGAATGTTCACTGACAGAATTATGGGACTTTACGAAGTGTTCAAACATACAAATTATAAGTATCCCAGAAGTGGAAGAAGGATGCCCTAGGGGAATGGAAGCCATACTGGAGAATATTTTAAATGAAAATTTCCCAAATATCACCAAAGATTCTGACACTCTCTTTTCAGAGGGATGTCAGGCCCCAGGTCGTCTCAGCTCTAACAGAGCTTTTCCAAGACACCTTGGGATGAACCTGTCCAAAGTCAAGACAAAAGATTCTGCAAGCTGCCAGGAGTAAGCTCCAGTTGACCTTCAGGGGCAAATCTGTCAGGGTGACTGCAGACTTCTGTAATGAAACATTTCAAGCAAGAGGACAATGGTCATCTACCTTCAATCTACTTAAGCAGAACAATTTTCAGCCCACAATTCTATGTCCTACTATAATCTAAGCTTTAAAATCGACAGAAAACTGGCTTGGCACCTGTGGCTCAACCGGCTAAGGTGCCAGCCACGTACACCTGAACTGGCGGGTTCGAATCCAGCCTGGGCCCGCCATACAACAATGACAGCTGCAACAACAACAACAAAAAATAAAAAAAATAAAATCGACAGAAAACAAATCATTTACTGATATGCAAACATTGAGGAAATTTGCCACAAGACCAGCTCTACAGGAAATACTTCAAACTGTTCTACACACTAACCATCACAATGGGTCAACAGCAAAGTAAGAACTCAGAAATTAAAGGACAGAACCTACATCCACAATGAAGCAAAAGATAAAACTAAGCAATGGACTCTCACAAAATAAGATGACTAGAACACTAACACACTTAACAATTATCTCAATAAATGTTAATGGCTTGAATTCCCCACTGAAGAGGCATAGATCGGCTGATTGGATTAGAAAACACAAACTATCCATTTGCTGTCTGCAGGAAACACACCGAGTTTCAAAAGAAATTAAAACTCCAAGTTAAGGATTGAAAGACAATTTTTCAGGCAACTGGAATTCAGAAGTTAGGGATTGCAATTTTATTTTCAGATACATGTGGATTTAAAGCAACTAAAGTCAAAAAAAGACAAAAATGGTCATTTTATATTGGTCAAGGGAAAAATACAACAAGAAGACGTTTCAATTCTAAATATTTATGCACCCAACTTAAATGCTGCCAAATTCTTGAAACAGACCTTACTCAGACTGAGCAATAGGATATCCATAATAACAGGGGACTTTAATACTCCTCTTACAGAGCTGGACAGATCCTCTCAACAGAAATTAAACAAAGATATAAGGGATTTAAATGAGACCCTAGAACAACTGTGCTTGATAGACCCATATAGAACACTCCATCCCAAAGACAAAGAATATATATTCTTCTCATTGCCCCATGGAACATTCTTCAAAATTGATCACATCCTAGGACACAAAACAAACCTCAACAGAAGCAAAAAAAGTTGAAATTTTACCTTGTATCTTCTCAGAAAACAAGGCACTAAAGGTGGAGCTCAACTTCAACAAAAATGTTCCACCCCACACAAAGGCATGGAAATTAAACAACCTTCTGTTTAATGACAGTTGGGTGCAGGAAGAAATAAAAGAGGAAATCATTAACTTCCTTGATCATAACAACAGTGAAGACACAAGCTACCAAACAAAACCTGTGGGATACAGCAAAAGCAGTTCTGAGAGGAAAATTTATTGCTTTAGAAGCCTACATTTGAAAAACAGAAAGAGAGCACATCAACAAACTCACAAGCCATCTTATGGAATTGGGAAAAGAACAATCTAAGCCTAAACCTAGCAGAGGAAAAGAAATAGTGAAAAGTAAATCAGAGATCAAGGAGTTGGTTTTTTGAAAAAAATAAATAAAATAGATAAACCTTTTACCAGACTAACTAGAAATAGAAAAGTAAAATCTCTAGTAACCTCAATCAGAAATGATAAAGAGGAAATAACAACTGATACCACAGAGATACAAGACATCAGCTCTGAATACTACCAGAAATTCTCTGATGCCACAGAGATATAAGAGATCAGCTCTGAATACTACCAGAAACTCTACCAGAAATTTGACAATGTGAAGGAAATGGATCAATATTTGGAATCATACCCTCTCCCTAGACTTAGCCAGGAAGAAATAGAGCTCCTAAACAGACCAATTTCAAGCACTGAAATCAAAGAAACAATAAAAAATCTTCCAAAAAGAAAATGCCCTGTTCCAGATGGCTTCACACCAGAATTCTATCAAACCTTCAAAGAATAGCTTATTCCTATACTGCAGAAATTATTACAAACAATTGAGGAGGAAGGAATCTTCCCTAACATATTCTACAAAGCAAACATCACCCTAATACCAAAACCATTAAAAGACTCAACTAAAAAGGAGAATTTCAGAGCAATTTCACTCATGAATATAGATGCAAAAATTCTCAGCAAAATCCTAGCCAACAGATTACAGCTTATCATCAAAAAAGTCATACATCATGATCAAGTAAGTTTCATCCCAGGGATGCAAGGTTGGTTTAACATACACAAGTCCAGAAACATTATTCACTGTATCAACAGAAGAAAAAAAAAAGACCATGTGATCCTTCCAATAGATGCAAAAAAGCATTCGACAACATTCAGCAATATCCTTTTCTAATTAGCATACTGAAGAGTATAGGCATAGGTGGCACATTTCTAAAACTGATTGAAGCTATCTATGACAAACCTACAGCTAATATTGTATAGAGTGGAGTGAAACTGAAAGCTTTTCCTGTTAGAACTGGAACCAGACAAGGTTGTCCTCTGTCACCATTACTATTCAACATAGCGCTGGAAGTTCTACCCAATACAATTAGGCAAGTCAAGGAAATAAAGGGCATCCAAATGGGAGTAGAGGAGGTCAAACTCTCCCTCTGCTGACGATATGATCTTATACTTAGATAACCCCAAAGACTCAACCAAAAGAATCCTGAAAATCATCAAAAAATACAGTAATGTCTCAGGGATAAAATATCAATGTGCACAAGTCAGTAACCTTTGTGTATGGCAGTAACAATCAAGATGAGAGGCTAATTAAGGACACAACTCCCTTCACCGTAGCTTCAAACAAATGAAATACCTAGGGATATACCTAACAAAAGAAGTGAAGGACCGCTATAAAGAAAATTATGAAACCCTAAGAAAGGAAATAGCAGAGGATATTAACAAATGGAAGAGCTTACCATGCTCATGGCTGGGAAGAATCAACATTGTTAAAATGTCTATACTTCCCAAAGCAATCTACCTAGTCAATGCCATCCCGATTAAAATACCAACACTGTACTTTCAAGACTTGAGAAAATGATTGTGCGTTTCATATGGAATCAGAAAAAACCCTGTATAGCTAAGGCAGTTCTTAGTAATAAAAACAAAGCCAAGGGCTTCAGCCTACCCGATTTTCAGCTTTACTACAAAGCCATCGTGGTCAAGACAGCATGGTACTGGCACAAAAATAGAGACATAGACATTTGGAATCAAATAGAAAACCAGGAAATGAAACTTAAGTCTTACAACCACCTAATCTTCAATAAATCAAACAAGACCATACTCTAGGGAAAAGACTCCCTGTTCAATCAGTGGTGCTGGAAGAACTGGATATCCACATGTAAAAGACTGAAACTGGACCCTCACCTTTCTCCACTCTCAAAAATTGATTCAAGATGGATAAAGGACTTAAATTTAAGGAATGAAACTATAAAAATCCTCAAAGAAAGCATAGGAAAAACACTGGAAGATATTGGCCTGGGGAAAGACTTCATGAATAAGACTGCCATGGCAATTCCAACAACAACAAAAATAAACAAATGGTACTTAATTAAACTGAAAAGCTTCTGTACAGCAAAGGAGACAACAACCAAAGCAAATAGACGACCTATACAATGGGAAAGGATATTTGCATATTTTGAATCAGACAAAAGTTTGATAACTTTGGATCTACAGAGAATTCAAATTAATCCACATTAAAAAAAAAAACAACAATCCCGGGCGGCGCCTGTGGCTCAGCGAGTAGGGCACCGACCCCACATACCTAGGGCTGCGGGTTCAAACCCGGCCCTGGCCAAATTGCATCAAAAATTAGCCAAGTACTGTGGCTGGCGCCTGTAGTCCCAGCTACTCGGGAGGCTGAGGCAAGAGAATCACTTAAGCCCAAGAGCTGGAGGTTGCTGTGAGCTGTGACTTCGCAGCACTCTACCAAGGGCGATAGAGTGAGACTCTGTCTCCACAAAAAAAAAAAAAAAAAAAAAACCCAATCTAAAAAACCAACAATCCCATATGTCAATGGGCAAGAGACATGAATAGAACCTTCTCTAAAGAAGACAGACGAATGGCTAACAAACATGAAAAAATGCTCATCGTCCCTAATTGTTGGAGAAATGCAAATCAAAACCACCCTGAGATACCATCTAACCCCAGTGAGAATGGCCCACGTCACAAATCTCAAAATCGCCGATCTGGCGTGAATGTGGAAAAAAGGGAACATTTTTACACTGCTGGTGGGACTGTATACTAATACACCCTTTTTGGAAAGAAGTATGGCAAAACGTTGAAGAACTCAAGCTAGACCTCTCATTTGATCTTGCAATCCCATTACTAGGCATCTACCCAGAAGGAAAAAAAAATCCTTTTATCATAAGGACACTTGCACTAGACTGTTTTTTTTTTTTTTAAAGATTATTAGCAACACTTATTTATTTTTATTGTTATTTATTTATTTATTTATTTTCAGTTTTTGGCCGGGGGTGGGTTTGAACCCACCACCTCTGGCACATGGGGCCAGTGCCCCACTCCTCTGAGCCACAGGTGCTGCCCCATTTGCAGCTCAATGTATAATCACCAAAATGTGGAAACAGCCTAAATGCCCACCAACCCAGGAATGGATTTACAAGCTGTGGTATATGTACACTGTGGAATACTATTTAGCCATTAAAAAAATGGAGACTTTACAGCTTTTGTATTATCCTGGATGGAAGTAGAACACATTGTTCTTAGTAAAGTATCACAAGAATGGAGAAGCACGAATCCTGTGTACTCAATTTTGATATGAGGACAATTAATGACACGGTGGAGGTGGGGGAAGGGGAGAGCAGATCGAGAAAGGAGGAGGGAGGGATGAGGGAAAGGAAGAGCAGAGAAAGGGAAGGAGGGAGGCGGGTGGGATCTTGGTGTGTGCCACACCTTTTGGGGGCAAGACAGAATTGTAAGAGGGACTTTACCTAACAAATGCAATCAGTGTAACTTGGTTTCTTGTACCCTCAGTGAATCCCCAACAATTTAAAAAAAAAAAGGAACAATTAGAAAGTAAAAAATAATAATAATAATAATAATATTGTAGGGCAAAACCCACATAATGAGTAGAGAAAGTTAATAAAAAGTCTATTACATTCATTTACTTAACCACTTGTCTTAAACAGCTCATTTTTTAAAAATATGATTTAACTTTTAATTTTTACCTAAACTTAAAACGTTTTGGATAAATTTACTTTCCAGTGTAGAAAAAACACTTATTAAACCCAAATGAAAGCAATTTTATTTTATCAGGTGTTGATATAGAAGCAGCTCGAAAGGAAGAAGAGCGGATAATGCTGAGAGATGCAAGGCAGTGGCTCAACAGTGGTCACATCAGTGACGTCCGGCATGCAAAGTCTGGAGGGACAGCGCTTCATGTTGCAGCTGCCAAAGGCTACACAGAAGTTTTAAAGTAAGTATTGGTCTTTATAGTTGTTTTTCGGCTTTGGTTTGTTTTCTTGACTTCAGTGTTTTCTTTCTCAAAATACCTGCAGACATTATTTTCAAATAATTTATGAAAGAATCTTGAATATCTGTTTTCAGGATGAAAGAGAAAACTACCCTGAATGTGACTGATTTGTTTTAAAGTTCTTTCATTCTGAAATTTTGATTATTCTAACTCTTATTTTTCTCAGTTGCAATTTTCCAGTAAATTGAATTTAAGTGTAAACCATTATATGTTATCTTTTGAAATAATATTTCACTACAGAGTCATTTGATCCTGTTGAATATTTATACAGTACAGTAGTTTTCTTTTTACTACATGAATACTGGAACTCAGAGGGCTGTTAGCATACTAAATAACAAGCTGTGAGCAACTTTGACTCTATAGGGCTGTATGTTGATCACCTAATTTCCTTAGAACAATGCTTCTTTATGTCATGACAGTTTTACTAATGCAATGCAAAATGTTGGCAACTATTTAAAAAAATTATTCAGTGGATAACTTTGATTATCTGTATATGAAAAGCATAAGCCTGGCTCTCAGCAAAATCTGCTGCATCCTTTGTATTGCTGCTTATCTACTTGGGCTTCTAATGTCAGTCTGTCTTCCCTGTTCCCTCTTACCAGTAAAAACAGCAAAGAGTAAGTGGGTTACCTATTTCTAAGTTTCCTCCTCTCTCTTTCAGTCTCTTTTCAACTTCTGAGAACAGTATAGGGTCTTGCCTTTCAATTAGTTTTCTTGACCCCCCTGTTGCTCCCCTAATCCCAAACTTTCCAAACAGATTATGCAGTGAACTTAGTGAGTTGTCAACAGTATTATTTATAATAAAGGTAAGACTTGTTTCTTAAAACTCTTGTAATAAGCATGTATATGGTTAGTGGATTACATTATAAAATAGATTTCTAGATTGTTTCCAAGTGTTCTTTGTAATTATGTTATTTGGGCACCTAAGCTTCTTCCTTAAGATTCTTAGTGGAGAGCAGAATAAATTTAAACTCCTGAATTGACTACATAGATTCATCATCTGGCTACTGTCTGCTCTTTTCAGCTAGGGTTGGTGTTCAGGTGTTCATTATGCCATCCATATATATCTACTCGATATTGTGTCATGATATCATAATGCCTACTCTTATTTCTGTCTAGACGCCTTTATCCATTATCTCTTCGACTTAAAGGCAAATTCTGTTTAATCCTTTGACTCAGCTGATAGCTCTTAAGCATGTGAAAAAAATGCTCAACTAAATTCATAATTAAGAACAAATAAAAACTGTAAGGAGTTATGTCTTTTTATCTATCATACTGGCAAAGATCAAGATTTTCAGCACACGTTACATTGACAAGGCATGGGGGGAAAGGCACTCTTACATTACTAGTGGAGGTATAAATAGAAATTGAAGAAATTCTATCAAAATAGTGGTTGTTCTTTAGCTCAGTAGTTGTACCTATAGGAGTTGTTACAGGAAGTAAGGTATGTGCTAATAGCATCGTTTGTAGTGGGAGTAGGAGAATGAGACAATAAGTTACGGTACATCCTTTCACTGGAATACTGTGCCACAATTAAAACAACAAAGAGAACCTTTTCATATTATTATGGAAAAAATTAATACATATTATGAAATATCAAAATCAAGAATAGAAGTATATATCATTCATATTTATTTTTTAAAAATTTTAAAATTATATTTGCATATACTTGCATGAAATCTTTTTGTAATGATCCAATCAAAATTAATAGTATGGTTATTTGGGAGAAGGAGGAGACTAATTGTCTGAAGGTCAGCAGTGGGAGAGTAACTTCCCTATAAACCGTGTATATCCTTTTATTTTTTTATTTTTGAAACTTGTGAGTATATTACTTATGAAAATAGTTAAACACGTATGTGAAATGAAAAACAAATCGAAGTGGTATATTTCACATATAACCTCTCTCCACCTCACCTATCCTCTAAACACGAAATTCTTTTCAATTTGATTTTGGTACTTTTCAAAAGTACTTTTTATAGACCCATTGCATTTGCATCATAGAATCAGACCCCAGCCGTTGAGTTTTGTTTTACTTTGGTCCTCTGTTAATAGCTTCTTGAATATGGGTAACCTTTTTTTTTGTTTTTAAGCGTCCTGTAGGGCCTTGCATATACAAAGAATCATGTGTGTTGAAAAAAATATATCTACCATCCTAACTCTCTCTTCCCTCTCCACACAGACTCCCTAGTACTTAGAATTTTATGTTGCTCAGTATTAATTGTCTCTCAATTAATAGTTTCTGGTAATATGCATTTTTTTCCTCTTTTTTTATTATATCATGATTGTGTACATAAATGTAATCATGGGGTGCAATGTGTTGGTTTTATATACAATCTGAAATATTTTCATTGAACTGGTTGACATAGCATTCATGGCATTTTCTTATTGTGTACAGACATTTATATTCTACATTTAGTAAGTTTCACCTGTACCCTTCTAAGATACACTACAAATGTAGACACATCAATTACTCATTACTCTCCCTTCACCCATCCTCCTCCCTCCCCTCCCCTCTCTTGGTCCCTTTCCCAATTCTTGTGTTGTAATTGGGTTAAAGCTTTCATGTGAGAATTATAAATTAGTTTCATAGTAGGGCTGAGTACATTGGATACTTTTTCTTTCATTCTTGAGACACTTTGCTAAGAAGAATATTTTCCAGCTCCATCCATGTAAACGTGAAAGAGGTAAAGTCTCCATCTCTTTAAGGCTGTGTAATATTCCATGGTGTAACATATACCACAATTTATTAATCCATTCATCGGTCAATGGGCACTTGGGCTTTTTCCATGACTTAGCTATTATGAATTGGGCTGCAATAGACATTCTGATACAGTTATCTTTGTTATAATGTGATTTTTAGTCTTTTGGATATATACCTAGCAGAGGAATTACAGGATTGAGTGGTAGGTCTATTTTTAGATCTCTGAGTATTCTCCAAACGTCTTTCCAAAAGGACTGAATTAGTTTGCATTCCCACTTGCAATGTAGTAGTGTTTCCTTTTCCCCACATCCATGCCACCATGCCAGTATCTCTGGTTTTGGGATTTTGTAATGTGGGCTCATCTTATTGGAGTTAGATGATATCTCAAAGTAGTTTTGATTTGCACTTCTCTTATGATTAAGGATGATGAGTATTTTTTTCATGTGTGTGTAGGCCCTGCATCTGTCTTCTTCAGAGAAGTTTCTCTACAGGTCCCTTGCCCACCCTGAGATGGGATCACTTGTTCTTTTCTTGCTAATATGTTTGAGTTCTCTTTGTATTCTGGATATTAAACCTTTGTCAGAGACATAACCTGCAAATATTTTCTCCCATTTTGAAGGCTGTCTGCTTGCTTTACCAACTGTGTTCTTGGCTGTGCAGAAGCTTTTTAGTTTGAACAGGTCCCAATAGTGTATTTTTGATCCAGACCTCAGACTATACTATAAATTGATAGTGATCAAAACAGCATGGTGCTGGCACAAAAACAGAGAGGTAGATGTATGGAATAGAATAGAGAACCAAGAGATGAACCTAGCTACTTACTTGTATTTGATCTTTGACAAGCCAATTAAAAACATTCAATGGGGAAAAGATTCCCTATTTAACAAATGCTTAACTGCCTGGCAACCTGTAGAAGACTGAAACTGGACCCACACCTTTCACCTTTAACTAGACTCACTGGATTAAATATCTAAACTTAAGACATGAAACTGTAAAAATACTAGAAGAATGTGCAGGGAAAACGCTTGAAGGAATTGGCTTGGGTGAATATTTTATGAGGAGGACTCCCCAGCCAATTCAGCAGTATCAAAGATACACTACTGGGACCTGATCAAACTAAAAAATTTCTGCGCAGCCAAGAACGTAGTAAGTATAGTAAGGAGACAGCCCTCAGAACGGGAGAAAATATTTGCAGGTTATCCCTCCAACAAAGGTTTAATAACCAGAATCAACCAAGAACTCAAATGTAGTAGCAAGAAAGGAACAAGTGATCCCATCTCAGGGTGGGAAAAGGACTTGAAGAGAAACTTCTCTAAAGAAGACAGGCTCATGGCCTACAGACACATGAAAAAATACTCACCATCCTTAATCATCAGAGAAATGCAAATCAAAACTACTTTGAGATATCACCTAACTCCAATAAGATTAGCCCACATGACAAAATTCCAAAACTAGAGATGTTGGCATGGATGTGGAGAAAAGGGAACACTTTTACACTGCTGGTGGGAATGCACATTAATACATTCCTTTTGGAAGGATGTTTGGAGAGTACTTAGAGATCTAAAAATTGACCTTCCATTCGACCCTATAATTCCTTTCCTACGTATATACCCAGAAGACCAAAAATCACATTATAACAAAGACATCTGTATCAGAATGTTTATTGCAGCCCAATTCATAATTGCTAAGTCATGGAAGAAGCCCAAGTTCCCATCAACCCACGAATGGATTAATAAATTATGGTACATGTATACCTTAGAATATTACGCAGCTTTAAAGAAAGATGGAGACTTTACCTCTTTCATGTTTACATGGATGGAGCTGGAACATATTCTTCTTAGCAGAGTATCTCAAGAATGGAAGAAAAAGTATCCAATGTACTCAGCCCTACTATGAAGCTAATTTATAGCTGTCGTATGAATGGTATAACCCACTATAACACAAGAATATAGGGAAAGGGGCAAGGGTTGGGAGGGGAGAGGAGAGGATGAGGTGGAGGGAGGGTAATTGGTGGGGCCACACCTACGGTGAATCTTAGAAGGGTACAGGCAAACCTTGCTAAATGCAGAACACAAATGTCTTCATATAATAACAGAGAAATTGCCAGGAAGGCTATATTAATCAGTTTGATGAAAATAGTTAAGATTGTGTATGAAATCAGCACATTGTACCCCTTGATTGCACTATTGTACACAGCTATGATTTAATGATAAAAATAATTTAAAAAAAATGCACAGCTCAGGAACAGTCCAATGAGGAAATTCAAAAGGCAACTTCAGTGGAAGGGAGACCTCCAGGCACACCTCCCTCTCAGCACTATTCAGGAGCCTAAAAGCCTTTGAACCCCATTGTGTAGGCATTTTAAATGGAAGTTTCATTAATAGGCATGATTGATTTAATCGTTAGCCACCAGCGATTGCCTCAATCTCTAGTTCTCTCTTCCCTGGAGATTGAGGGATGGGGCAAAAAGCTAGAACAATCTAATTTCATGGTTGGTTCCTCCGGCAGTCAGGCCCACCCTGAGGCTATTCAGGAGCCCAGTAGAAGGCCCCTATTCACATGATCTCAGGGATGGAGTTTGGGGGCTTATTAGGAATAATAAAGGACTCTCCTCTCACCCCTGTCACTAAAGAAATGTCCAGGGTTTGGAAGCTCTGTGTCAGGAACTGGTAACAAAGACTAAATATAGACTTCTTGTTAACACGATTTTTAATAGATTTTATGTTAACGGATATCCCAATGTTTAGCCAGCCCTTGCATTCCTCAAATAAATCTTACTTGAGATCCATTATTATTTTTAATATGATAGTGAATATTGTTAGCCAAAATTATGTTAGGGTATTTGCCTAGACATTCCTAGGTAGGACTGTTCTATAATTTTCCTCTTTTGGGGCAACTGTCTAAGTAAGGTATTTATATTATGCTTATTCCTAAAACGAACTTGGAAATTTTTTTTTAATGTCTATGCTCTAGAACAATTTATATAGCATTCAGTACTATCTTTTCTGAAGGCTGGGTAGACAACCTTTGAAAGCCATGCAGGTCTGATGTATTTTATCATTCCTTTGGAAACCCACTAAGTCTGAAGTAGTTTACCATTCTCTATTTCTTCTGCATAAATTAGGGTAATTTGTCTATCTCTAATGTAATTAATTTTCATAAAGTAGATTTACCTACATAACTATCCATTTCATTTAACTTTTTAAATTTATTCACATAAAGTCTTCAAAGTATGTTCATTTTTATATGTTTGTGTTGTTTAACTAGTTAATTCTCTTGTAGTTTTAAATTTTGTATATTTTCACTTATATGCTATTTTTATTGCCTGATTACATTGGGTAATAGTATGTATATAACATTACCTTTTTCAAACTAGCATTTCAACACGACAATTCAAGCTCTCACTTTTCTGTTTTCTACATTTTGGCTTTTATCTTTATGTATTTTTTTCCTTTCTTACAGAGCCCATTGTCTCTGTTTCTGATTCATAGCCAGAAATTTAATTTATTCATTTTATTCTTTCCTTTTAAGCACTTATCATGTTGAAGGACATTGACTTTACTTTGATAACTGCTTTCAATGTTTCCCATGTGTTCAGGCCTGAGGTACTATTTTATGTAATTGTGTAATTTTGGTTTATATATTCACTTTGAGGCATACATCAGGTATTATTTAATAGGAAGGATTTTAATTTTTTCATATAAAAGTCCTTGTAAAATTCTATTCTCCATTGTAAATTTTATTATATTATGATTAGAGAGTGTTGTTTTCATAATTCCACTTTATGATACTGAGTCATGTTTTCTTCGTGGCCTAATATAAATATGTTTGTAATTTCCCTTTATAACAATATATTTTCTCCAATTTTAATATCAGGTGTATCCAGATTAAGTACAATGATTTTGAAGCATTTCTTCTTTTTCTATTGTCTATAAGATTTGTCATGATCTGTTTTTTGAAATTACCTTTTACTTTTATTTATAAATATTAGTTGTCTTTTTTTTTGAGACTATGGAAAAAAAATAAGAAGTTAACTGATGACTCCGTACTGAGCCTCAGATTCAAAGCATTCTATAATACACATACTCTTATTTGACAATGTGAATGTTACTTATTATTCTTATTAATATTGCTTAATATTTCCATGCAGTAATCGTCTGATTTCTTTTCTGAATGTATTTATCTTCGTTCATTCTTTATGAGGTTTTTGTTTCTAGCCCTTATCTTAAGCATTGTTATTGTTATTAACTTTTAAGCCTTTTAATTCTGTGAAGGCAAAAAGTGGAAACCTAATAAACACATGCACATGTAAAAAAAAATAAAAATAATTTCACTTTATGATACCGACTCATGTTTTCTTTGTGGCCTAATATAAAGATCTAAATAAATATAACAAATAGTAAATCTCCTAAATGGTTGTTTCTTTGATTATGTGTATGTGGTTTAGGTTTTTTTAAATTTCCCTTGTATTTTTTGGTCACCTGACCTTTCTAATATTGAGAGTAGTCTCTCAACATACCTAATTATTAGTGTGTTTCCACCTATTTCTCTATGCATTTCCTATTTTTCCTTGATTTACAAAGGGGCTACTATGCTATTCAGTATCAAATTGTCATAACTACATTGTGATTTGCAGTTTTTAGTATTAAATATCATCCTTTTTTTCTCACACTTCCTATCACAATTCATGACAAATATAAATATATTGATACATGATTATTCCCATTTACTGGTTTTTCATTTCTTTGACCTCTTCTCCTACAACGCCTTTCTCCGTAGCCCAAACTCAATGACTCATCTCATGATAATACCAAGGACTTGTCCCATTGCCAAAGTCACATACTCTCCCATCATTTCAACTCCAGACTTTCATGTGCACTTATTTGGTTCCCAACTCCTAAATGTTGTGGCATTTTTTTTTCTTGTGACATGATGTATAATCCAGTCGAATTGCCATTTTTTCAGTCTCCATCGTCCCATAATAATCCCCACAATTCATTCCCTGGTAAATTCCATGTTGCATTCATATAACCTCAACTACCTTACCCTTCTCTTTCATCCTCATTTTCCCTTGAACTAACCCAAATTATCTGATCACTTTGTATCTACTCCCAAATAGATGAATTTATCTGAAGAAGAGCATGGCGGTATAGAATCTTGTTTCTCCATAAATTCAGGGGCATTGATCCTAAATTTAGTATGTAGCTATTTAGTAAGTCTGTTTTCTTCTCAATTAGAGAAGAACACAATCAACTAGAGAAGAAAATAGGTAATACTTGGTTTTATTCTCATTCACAGCAGATGCCCATTAATATTTCACTGCAGAAAATGTATTCAATCAGATAAAAATTTCATCAATTTCTACTACCAGACTGATGAACCTATTTGCATATGTGCCTTCTGTTCTCTTGTTAAATAAGATCCAGCTATGTACATAATCTCCTCTTTCTCATCTTAGGAACTTCAACCTGGCAATTCTCTGCTCCCCACTATTTCATATGCAGCACCAATTTCTCATCAAAAACCACCACTGCAGTTTCCATTCCAGCTCTCTGCTATCATTCACATGAAAACTCTTTGAAATTTTTGCCTAAACTTTCTTCCTTTTCTTTTCTTCTTTTTTGAGACCGTCTCACTCTGTTGCCCTGAGCAATCCTCTTGCCTCAGCCTCTGGAGTAGCTGGGACTACAGGCACCAGTCACAAGGTCCCGCTAGTTTTTTCTGTCTTTAGTGGAGAAGGTCTTCCTCTTGCTCAGGCTGTTCTGGAGCTCCTGAGCACAGGTAATCCACACGCCTCTGCTTCCCAGAGTGTGTCTACATTTATCATTTATAATTCCTCTCATCTCATTCTGTCGTCATGTCTTTTACTCTTGCTGATACCCTTCCATTAAAATTGATGTTTTTGAATCATTTAGTGACTGTACAAATCCAACAGTTCGTTCTTAGTCTTTAATTGCTCATTTCTCCCTTAAAAATTGTTCCTTATTTTGTTTTCCAGAATAGCACCCGTTGTTTTATTTCTATCACTATTCTCCCATATCTTCTGCCTTGTTAGGTCTAATAATGTCATAGTCCCTCAGGAGGAGTCCTGAGACCTCAAGTTTTTGCTATTTTCTATAAATGTCATGTCTTTCATTGCTTAAAATGTCATCTATATGTTGAGTTCTCTCAAATTAATGTCTCTAGGCCCAACTTCTGTCCTCAATTTTAGAATTGCATATGCAACTTGCACTCAATTGACTCCAACTTGCACTTAGGAGTCATTCGAACTTCAGATGTAACATGTCCACAGTGAGACTCATAATCATCTATCCATGATCCAAGGACTAGTCCCCATTTTAGGAGATGCCAAGGTCTATTTTTCTAGTGACTTAGGCTGAAAAATGTGAAAGTCCCCCCTCTCTTTCTTGCTTAACCTCATTCAGTCACTCAGCAAAGGGTAAATGCCATGAGATTTCTTTTTAAATCCGCTGATAACTATCCTTTCCAAAGCCATCATTTTCTTTAGCCTAAATTATTGCAAAACCCTCATGACTTGTTTCTCCCTTACTGTTCCTCTGGATACGCTGTGCAGTTTGCTATGTTGGAGCCTTGCACCTGTTACTCTGCCTTAACATGTTTCCTCCAGATAGCTGCAAAACGCTACAAGAGTCACCCCATTGCCTCTTTCAGGTATTTTCCCGCAATATTGTCTATTCAGTGAGCTGCTCCTACCAACCTACTTAATGTTGCCCCCAAGCAAATTGCTGTTACTCTCATCTTTCCATTCGTTTTTACTCCACAACATTTTTTTTCACTATATAATTTAATGTATTTTATGAAATTTGTGTCTTTCTTCCCCAAATGGAAGCTGTGTGAAACCACAGTTTTTGTCTTATGCTTACTCCTCTATCCTTAGAATATAGAAGACTATCTAGTACTGAATAAAACCCCAAATATTGTTCAACAAAGGAATAAATAATGAAATTATTTCTCTGATGTCTCATTAAAATAGATAACTTAACAATAAGATATACACATCTTTAAAATAGACAGTCAGGATAAGATAGATACTTTCTCCATAGAATCTTTAACCTGTGCACAAGGCGGTTTCTGGCAGACTTCCCTTTCCCATACTTAGTCTTCATGCGATTTTCAGCATTCTTCCTGGAACTACTTACTTTGAGGAATTCTTCAAACACTGCCATCAGGACCTGTTAACCTGATTATCAGGGTCTCATTTTTTTGCTTGTGAATATCCTAGAATCCCTTCAAATCCATTGAGTTTCTCCATCTCTACTATTTTCCCTGGTTTATAGTAGCCTACATTGATCTCTATTTCCTTTGAACTCTCATGGCATATACAGAATATTCTTTATATAAAGTTAGCTTTTGTTTTCTTCTCCATATGTGAACCTTATTTGTATGAGTGCACCACAAACAATACAAGAACAAAGACAATAGTTTCCAATTTTTTTGTATTACCTTATACTTATCACTGTGATGGGCATATAGTTACTAATGTCTAGTAATAAGGTATTGATTCCATGATTGACTGAGGGGTTAACTGATTGATAAATTGACTGATTGATTTTTAGGGGCAAGGACAGAATGAATAGACTGTAAAGAGGACTATGTTTTTCACACATGGGAAGCAAGGCTGAAAGTTTAATTAAAAGAGAGATGAATAAAGGGCATCCAGATGGGTGCAGAAGAGGTCAAACTCACCCTTTTTGCTGATCATATGATTTTATACTTAGAGAACCCCAAAGACTCAACTACTAGACTCCTGGAAGCCATCAAAAAATACAGTAATGTCTCAGGATATAAAATCAATGTACATAAGTCAATTGCCTTTGTATATGCCAACAAAGGTCAAAATGAGAGGTTAATTAAGGACACAACTCCCTTCACCATAGCCCCAAAGAAAATGAAATACTTAGAAATATACCTAACAAAAGAGGTAAAAGACCTCTATAAAGAAAATTATGAAACCTTAAGAAAGGAAATAGTAGAGGACTTTAATAAATGGAAGAACATACCATGTTCATGGCTGGGCAGAATCAACATTGTTAAAATGTCTATGCTTCCCAGAGCAATTTACCGATTCAACCATCCCTATTAAAATACCAACATCCTACTTTCAAGACCTGGAAAAAATGATTCTACGTTTTGTATGGAACCAGAAAAAAACCCGTATAGCTAAAGCAGTTCTTAGTAATAAAACAAAGCCAGGGGTATCACCATATCAGATTTTAGGCTGTATTACAAGGCCATAGTGGTCAAGACAGCGTGGTACTGGCATAAAGATAGAGACATAGATACTTGGAATCATATAGAAAACCTGGAAATGAAACCAACAACTTATAGCTATCTAATCTACAATAAACCAAACAAGAGTGTTCACTTGGGGAAAGACTCCCTATTTAATAAATGGTGCTGGGAGAATTGGATATCCACATGTAAAAGACTGAAACTGGATGCACACCTTTCTCCACTCACACAGATTGATTCGAGATGGATAAAGGACTTAAATTTAATGCATGAGATGATAAAAATCCTCAAAGAAACAATTGGAAAAACACTGGAAAATATTGGCCTGGGAAAACACTTTATGAGGAAGACTGCCATGGCAATAGCAACAACTGCAACAATAAACAAATGGAATTTAATTAAACTGAAAAGCTTCTGTACAGCCAAGGAGACAACAACCAAAGCAAATAGACAACCTACTCAATGGGAAAGGATATTTGCACATTTTGAATCTGACAAAAGTTTAATATCCAGGATCTATACAAAACTTTAATTAATCTACAAGAAGAAAACCAACAATCCCATACATCAATGGGGAAGAGAAATGAATAGAATCTTCTCTAAAAACGACAGACAAATGGCCAGTAAACACTTGAAAAAATGCTCATCATCCTTAATTATTAGAGAAATGCAAATTAAAACCACCCTGAGATACCATCTAACTCCAGTGAGAATGACCTATATCACAAAATCTCAAGATTGCAGATGCTGGCGTGGATGTGGGAAGAAAGGAACTCTTTTACACTTGCTGGTGGGACTGCAAACTAAGAAAACCTTTTTGGAAGGAAGTACGGAGAAAGCTCAAAGAACTCAATCTAGACCTCCCGTTTGATCCTGCAATCCCATTGCTGGGCATGTATCCAGAAGGAAAAAAAAATCTTTTATTATAAAAACATTTGTATAAGGCTGTTTTTCACTGCCCAGTTTACAATTGCTAAAGTGTGGAAACAGCCTAAATGTCCTTCAACCCAGGAGTGGATTGGTAAGCTATGGTATATGTATACAATGGAATATTACTCAGCCATCAAAAATAATGGAGACTTCTCAGCATTTGTAGTAAATTGGATGGAAGTGGAACATATTATTCCTAATGAAACATCACAGGAATGGAGAAGCACGAATCCTATGTATTCAACTTTGATTTGAGGATAATTAACGACAATCAATAACACAGTGGGGTGTTGGGGAAGGAGAGAGCAGACAGAGAAGGAGGAAGGGGGCAAGAGAAAGAAAACCAAAGAGAAAAAGAAAAGAAAATAATGACTAACTTTCGTATAAATTTGATTTAATTTTGACCAAAGTACATTACTTAAATATTAATTTTTTAATTCAAGTTGTCAATTTGTTGTTTAGCATATTGCATCCTCATCTATAAGTGAAACATGTTTCTAATTTCTCTTTATAACAATACATTTTCTCCAATTTCAATATCAAGTATATCCAGATCAAGTCTAATGATATTGAAATATTTCTTTTTTTATTGTTTATAAGATTTCTAGAATTGCTTGTTTTGTAAAATCATTGTGGTCTATGAGTTTATGACAGTTTGAACTTTGGTATTTAATTCAATTCATTGCTTAATTACTGTTTTTCTATGAATGATTATACTGTGGTTAATATGTTAACATAGCAGTATTTCCAGATAGTTTTTTGTTTGTTGGGAGGTTGGGCTTTGTAGCGGCAGAGTTAACACTTTGCATGAAATATCTTATCTTATAACAGTGAAATTGCTTTCTCTTTTGTCTTGTGATTTTTTTTAGGTGAAATTTAAGTTTTTGTGTGAGTAGTACTATTATACTTATCTTGAGTGTCTTGCTTGTAGTGTATCACATCATACCTTTGTTTAATCTTCTTATTCTTAATCTACTGTTCATTTGTAAAAAAAAAAAAAAGTTTTTCTGATAGAAGAGAACTTAAGTAAATCCAAAGAGAGAAGCACCTGAAAACATAAGCCTGCAGAGACATGGGAAGGGGTCTTATACATGCACTAACGAGGGGGCACTTTATTTTCTCCCTAACAAGGATATGCAGCAGTATTTTAAGCAAGAGAGAGAGGCATGATCTGATTTGCACTTTAGAATGATCTCCCTTGCTGCTCTGTGGAAGATGGGTTGATCAGAGGGGATGAGATTGGTGACCAGAGACTACGTAGGGACCCACTGCAGTAGAACAGAGAAGTGACAGTAAGTCTGAACTGAGCTCATCTTGGTGCTTCCTGCTGATGTGGGTTCAGGGAACACTCTGATGAACGTTGTGACAACCAGGGCCTCCCTAGGTCCCTCCTCCACTGGGCTCTGCTCCACTGGGTACAGGAAGGGATCAGGTAGACTTAGCAATTGTATCTTGGGCTGGGACATTCCTCTCCTCCAACAGGCATTTGATAAAGGAACAAAGAGAAGGGAGCCCAACAGGAGCAAAGACTGAACAAATAGAGTGGTAATTACCAGGCGCCTCCTCCCCATCTTCTGGAAATAACATTTATAGAAGGAGCCATTGTGGGCCAAGCTCTGGAAAGGATGTGTGGGAATGGTTGGTACACTGTGTATGGGGCTCTACTTTCAGGGCTTGCCAGAGGATACAAGAAAATAGTTGCCTGAGAAAATTTAAGAAAGAGGCTATAACTCCAGGTGAAATGAGACATTGTACCATTCACATTATTTTTATGGCTAGGGAGTAGAAATAAGCTAGCAAAATATGACAGAAATAGGCAAAGTTGTCAAGAATTCGTACACTAACCCAAACACATCTTAAAATTGTTCCAGATGGTCAGAATATTTTTTTGGTACTGCTGAGCTGGTAGAAAGTCTCCCTTTTTGTTGTGTGGACTGTGGAGGTTACTCTGGAGAGCAAGCAGACAGCTCCTATGCTCTTCCAGGCTACGTAGTTTCTTCTTTTCCCCAATTCCTTCCTGCTCACAATAGTCAGAGGGCTGCCTCTGGGGGAGGGGAGCTTGTAAGGGAAAAAGTCTTGGAGCTGCTTCCAGGAGAGGACATTAGTACTGCCAAACTCTTTCACAGAATGACTAAATTGTGGAGAAACCTGGAAGTGGATAACAGGAAGTCCAGGCTGGATGGAGGCTGGAAGAAACACAACCTGACAAACACAAACATCTTGTGCTTTCTTTCTTTTTCTCTTTTGGAATTCTTTTTTCCCAAGATCTTTGTCTGGCCTCAGCTCAAATGTCACCTCCCCCTGAAGAGGCTTCCTCTAACCCCTCTATCTAAAGATAAAGTTCCCCACCATCACTGTATCCTCTTTAAATGCTTTGCAATACTTACTACCACTATCTGAAATTATAAATGTGAATATAAATATATATTAATTTATGTATTTATTCATTATATGTACATGTCCATGCCCCCTCCCCCAACATGTAAGCTCAATCTAGGTGGCAATGCCAACTATCTTGTTTATCACTATATTCCCGGTTCTTGGAAAAATACCAGACACAGGAGAGATACTCAACACATTCTTATGTCAAATTAAAGAATACATTTTAAAAGGTCCCAAAGAGATTTTAGAATGACAGCTTGAATTCCCAATATGATGTTATTAATACTTTTCTACCTGGAGGAAAGTTTTGCTTTTAGTGTCTTACAAATAAGGAGAGACTAAAATGGCCAAGACTAGAGAAATAAACAGAAATTAAATGAATTTAATACATTGAATTAAATGGCTTTTTAGGACCAGCCTCACTCCAGCTGGTTTTTGTTCTTTAGATGGAAGCCAAAAGGTATTTATGGTGTGCCTTACCTTTTCTCACTTTAAGTACATTTTCCCTACTCAGCCATGCAGGTGTGGTGACAGGGACAGGGTTTGACAAGGCAGATGAGTAGGAACAGGAAAAAAGCAGATGAAGAAACAGGAATCTTAGGGGAAGAAGCTCTACAACTCCATCTCTGCATCTATCCTAGTAGAAGTTAGTCTCATTGCTTCTCCTGGACCACAGCAACAGGCTCCAAATAGCACTATCCCTCGCTCCCTTTTTTATTCTCCATCCAATAGCCAGAAAGACCTATAGTTCAAAGCCCTATAGAGTCTGCTTGTCAATCCTTCTAGTTTTTTTAAAAATAATTTTATTAAATCATAATTGTGTACATTGGTGCAATCATGGGGCACAATGTGCTTACTTCATATACAAACAGAAATATTTTGATTGTACTGTTGGAGATAGCCTTCATGGAATTTTCTTAATCACTATATGAAGACATCAATATTCTACATTTAATAAGCTTCACCAGTACTCTGCTAAGATGCACCGTAGATGTGATCCCACCAATTACCCTCCCTCCCCCATCCTCCCCCCTCCCCTCCCCTTCCTTTCCCCCTTCCCTGTATTATTGTGCTATAATTGGGTTTCAGCCTTCATACGAGAGCTATAAATTAGCTTCATATTAGGGCTGAGTACATTAGATACTTTTTCTTCCATTCTTGAGATACTTTGCTAAGAAGAATATGTTCCAGTTCCATCCATGTAAACACAAAAGAGGTAAAGTCTCCATCTTTCTTTAAGGC
>CAUYON010056194.1:0-62875 GCA_963573935.1 Arctocebus calabarensis
TCCCTAGTAGCTGGGACTACAGGCGCCCGCCACAGCGCCCGGCTATTTTTTTGTTTTGCAATTCGGCCGAGGCCGGGCTTGAACCCGCCACCTTCGGTATATGGGGCCGGCGCCCTACTCGCTGAGCCACAGGAGCCGCCCAATATTTTGTATTCTTGAAATTTGCGAAGAGATATCTTCCCACCACACAGACAAAAAAATGGCAAATATATGAGGTGATATATGTTAATTAACTTGATTGTGGTACAGTACTTCTTTCTGTACCCCCTTACCCTCGGGGGTTATATTCCAAGACCCCTCCCCCAGTGGATACCTGAATCCACAGATAATACCAAACCCTATATAGACTGTTTTTTCCTTTATTGTACATATATCCATATATTAAAGTTTAATTTGTAAATTAGACACAGTAACAGATTAACAATAGCAAAAAATAAAATGGATCAATTACAATAATATGCTATAATAAAAGGTGAATGTGGTCTCTATCTCTTTCATAGTATCTTACTGTACTATACTCAGTGATTTTTTAGATGCCAGTTGACTATGGGTAACTGAAACCATGGAAAATAAAACAGGATATGAGACTGTATCTACATTGTATATCAAAATATCATGTGATGCAGCTTAAAAATAGGTAGTTTTTTACCTCAGTAAAACTGGAAAACATGTCAACTCATTTATTTATAGTGACGTTTTAATTTTTTGAATCACTATTTGTTGTGAGACTTGGTAGCAGAAGTTGATATCTTGTATCCATATAATTGAATCTGAGTTATAGGAATTAGCCTCTCTCTTCAGTGTTTTTCAACCTTGTTTCCAAGAATGGTACACATCTGTTTTGTAGCTATCTTACATAACAGTTGAGTACTGGCTGTTTGAGGTATGTATGGTGGCAGTTTTCTTTACTATATTATTATATTTTCTTGGGTGAATCTTCTTTAGTCTTTGATTTTAATAAACTAAGCAGAGAATTTGACCAGAAACTAAGTTTTAGGTCAGGTATGTATTACCTGTTTGGAAAATGAGGTCGGTAATGTCATTTCTTTGTGTGAGTTACCCTTGCTAGTATTACTAGTTTGCTATCAGTGAATGGCAGCTGAAGAAACAATGATAGTATCAATAGGCTTATGTTACACTTTGATGATTTAATTACTTCTTATGTCTCTGAGCATTCTAAAAAAAAGAAAGAAAGAAAAAGCTACTGTATGGCTTGGCACCCATAGCTCAGTGAGTTAGGGCACCAGCCACATACACTGAGGATGGTGGTTCTAACCTGGCCCAGGCCTGCTAAACAACGACAACTGCAACAAAGTGAAAAAAATAGCCAGGCGTTGTGCGAGTGCCTGTAGTCCCAGCTGCCACAGTTGTTTTTTTTTTTTTTGTGTACATTTAATACCTTGTGAGTGCTGGACATGAGACTCCTGGAGTACAGTAGTAAATAGTAAATTAGATACAATTTTTCTGCCTTCAAGATGTTTACTGGCTAGTTGAGATAGGAACAAATGAGCAAACAAGTAAATCACAGTGTGTTTAAGAGCTGA
This sequence comes from Arctocebus calabarensis, assembly GCA_963573935.1. Lineage (NCBI taxonomy): Eukaryota > Metazoa > Chordata > Mammalia > Primates > Lorisidae > Arctocebus > Arctocebus calabarensis. Next base: position 1,545 of record CAUYON010056194.1, read on the forward strand.
GATAGGTCTGTGTGCTGAGTTCTGTAGGAGTTCTTGAGGGAGGGAGTCCCAGGTGCCCATCTCTTGGGCAGACGGCCAGGTAAATCTGAACATGCCAGGTATTTTTTTTTTCTCCCTAGGAAAAGAGTCTTTCCTCACAAAGGCATTGAATAACTGGATGGCTAACTCAGCTGACACTTACCCCTACATGTTGTATCAATAATGGGATTGAGGACAAGCAAGGTTAATTTTTAGATTTCCCTTCTTGGCTGTGCCACTCTTGCCTTTTAGTTCTGTGTACAATCAAGAATGTCCAAACTAGACTTCTGTCAGCTTCTACCTGAGGGGGGATTTTCTGGCACGTAAACATGTTATTCCTTTTGTTCTGTACATGTCACCTACATTAAGGAGAAAATTCAGGGATTGGAGATTAAAGGTAGTTTTTCCCCCTATTTTCTTACCTTCTTAAAATACATTTAATTTGATTGTATTGCTAATTATTTATTGTAGTCTTATAAATTAAGTGCAAGGATGTGTCCTTTGAGGTAAAGAGCATATTTCTTATGATTTATTTTCATCTTTCATATTTCAAAAGAGTTCAGGCTGGAGAGAATATTTTTTTAAAATTTTAGATTTGTAATTTAAATTCATGTTGTGAAAGTAGGAGTAGTAGTAAATTTTTTGATGTCCAATTTTCTAGTGTTCCCAAGATAGTTTATGTTACCACTTGGTGGAGCTCTTTTGTAAGTGTACTGTAAAAATGAAAGTACAAGTTGTAAACTAATTGAGGATTATATCATTAGATTGATTTGAATGAATAGAATGAAATGATAGCATAACGGGTAGTCTTTTCAAGTCCTGATTGTAGATTCTTATTTAATATGTAGCATGTATAATTAAGATTTTGATATTTTCAACATTTTTCTCAAGAATATTTCTAATTTTTCTCTCTCTTGGTTTATGCAAATTTGGCATTTTTTATTGACTTAACTTTTCTTCTATTTTACAATTGTAGATAATTTAGAATATGTATCTGGGATTAATGAGGAAGATGAAAACTGTTCCTAATTACCACCCATCTAGACATGATCATAAACATTTTTTTTTCACTTTCCCCTTTTTCTCCCCACAAAACTAGAATCAAATATACATAGGATTTTATGTTCTGTTGGGTTTTTGCCCTTTGACCTTATATCGTGGGCATTTTTCCATTCCCTTACAATATTCTCTAAAAATGTTTTAGGGGCTTTATATTACTCCCTGATACAGCTTTATCACAACTTATTTAACCATTTTGTGGGATATTTGGGTTGTTGAAAGTAATTCTTCAAACATCTATGACAAAAGGTCTTGACTCAACTCTTAAAATGAGCTATTTTAAGGATCTTGATGTATTATCAAAATGTCCTTTAATTGGAACTATTTTGAGGTTTAACATTTTCAAAATGTATGTGTTAAAAAGTACTGATTTTTATGTTTACAATGTGTCTGATCATTTTTTCCTTATGTTTTTTCTGTGTCTTTTTGGCGATTGTTTTGGCTGGAAAAGAAAATTACTTTTCTTCTGTTTTAACAATCTTTGAAGTGCTATGCTGAGCCATTTTCATAATTTTCAAGAAAACACGTGAGGTACATTTAGGTACATTTAGGCTGTAAATTACCGTTGGAAAATAAGGTCTGGAGCTTACAAGCACAATCAGGCTGGAAGGTAGAATGTAATATGAAAATCATCTGTGTGGAGATGATGAGGGTGCTGTAGGAGTGGATAAGATTGCTGAAGAAAAGAGAGCTGGTGGAAAAAAGCCCTTGGAATTGAGAAACACTGAAAAAGTTGTGAAAGAGAAAAAGAAAAAGCTGGTGGAGAAAAGCCTTTGGAGTTGAGAAACACAGAAAAAGTTATGAAAGAGAAAAAGAAAAAAAAAATGAGGATGTGAGAGTGTTTCAAAAGCCAAGGAAAAAAGTTTCACAGGAGTATATTAAAGAAGAAAAGCTGCAACAACGTTAGATACTGCAGTGAAGTCTTTCTGGAAGAAACCAAAAAGATCTTTGAGGACTTAGAGAATAGCCCCAGAAGAGTAGTGTGTGTTTGTACAGTGTGAGGGGAGTGTGTTCACTGGGTATAGTGTGTGCACTGTGAAAATGTCTGTGGTGAATGTGTGTGAGAGAGAGTAGTGATAATGGTGAGGTGTGTATGTAGTAAGGATAGTAGTTTAATAAGGTCCAGAGATGGAAAGACCTTGTTATCTTTTTATTTATTTAAGCTTATGATGCAAGCTTACTTGTAACCAAAGGGAGAGAGAACTGTTTTACAGAGAGAACTGTTGGAGAAATTATAAGAGACAAAGGGAGGAATTAAACTAGATCTTGAAGGAAATAAGCAATGTGACTTAATACAGGAGGGAGAGACTTGTTAATTTCAGAATGGAGGATAATATTCATTTGTCTACGTCTGAATAGAAGAGGATCCTACAGAGGAAAATGCAGAGACATTTGAGGAAGATTGGAAGATGTGGTTCTTAGAAATGATTTGATGTGTGCTTGTTCACACTTCTCAATAAAATAGAAATCGAGACCACTAGCTAAGAATAGAGAACTCAGGCTGGGTCTTTCTTAAAAAAGTGAAAAAAAAAAAAAAAAAAAAGAGTACAGAACTCTTGACAGGGCAGTGAGATTAAGAATTTCAATAGTGAAAATGTTTAGAACATGAATGCAGAAATGCAATAAGGAAAAACTCTTAATGAAGTAGAACAATATTAAATTGAATATTAGGAAACTGTAAGTCATGGCATTGACTGTGTTGAGCAAGTCTTAACTTCTAGTCTTTAATTTCTTAATCTGTAACAATGAGAGGAGAATCAGATTACTTTTTGAGATTGAAAAATAATCATACTTAACTAAAAATAAACAAAGCATATAAAACTACAGTAATCAAGATGTTAAGGTATTGATGAAAAATAATAGACAAGTAGATCAATGTAACAGAATAGAGAATCCAAACATATACCTGTGTGTATGGTGATCAATTCATTTTCTACAGAGGTATGGTGGTAACAAAGTTTATCTTTCTCAACAGATGATGATAGAACAATTGGATATTTTTTTATGCAAAAAATGATCTTCAATCCTGGCCTTGCACCATGTAGAAAAATTAACTCAAAATAAATGATAGACCTAAACCTCTAGATGACGATGTAGTGAGTTTAGGTTAGGCAAAGATTTTATAGATACTACCCTTGAAAAAGCATGATCCATTAAAAAAATTAATAAATTGAGCTTAATCAAAATTTAAAACTTCTATTTTTGAAATATACTTTTTAAGAAAATAAAAAGATAAGCCATGTCTGAAATAAAAGTCACATTTTGCTCATAGGAAAGTTGTTCAAGTTTTTTAAAAATCAGAACCTATGGGGATCGCCTGTTGCTCAGTGGTTAGAGCACCGGCCACGTGCAACAGACCTGGGTCTGCTAAACAACAACAAAAGCCAGGCATTGTGATGGGCTGAGACAAGAGAATCGCTTGAGCCCCAGAGTTTGAGGTTGCTGTGAGGTGTGACACTGCGGCATCCTGCCCAGGGCGACATAGTGAGACTCTGTCTCAATAAATAATAAAAATAAAAATAAATAAAAATCTACCTATTTATAGAACATTTCATTTGGGCATTCTATGTCAACTGGAACTATATTTAATTCTTTTGGCTAATATCCTAATAAAGTTTACTGTTTTAAAAAAGTGAATAAACAACATACTTCACTAGCATCTTTAGTTACTTTAAAAGAGCAAAAAAAGAAAACAGCAAAGCAGCAAACCAAAAAACATAAGTAAGCATAAAGGAAAAAAAAAGCATGGTAGTTGGGGTTACTTATAGTGGCAAACAACCTTTCGCATCCTAGTGCCTGAGAAATTGACCATATTACTGTAAACACATACGAAGGTTGATGTTCATTTTATTAAAATATGATAATTTTATAATATTAAAGTATAGTCTTAGGGGCTGACTCAGAGCCGCGCTGCTGCCGCCACTCTGACCTGTGCACGTGCGCTCTACTTTTAACCGCTGCAGTCCCAGAAACTTCAGCGCCAAGGAGTGGAGCACAGGACCCAGCGGCGGGCTGACCAACACGGCCGCCTAAGCACATTCCGACAGGACCAGGAGGAGCCAAATGAAGAAAAGGAGGAGGAGGAAGGAAATCTGAGGGCAGCGGGGGTGGGGGGTGTAGGGGGGTGGAGACCCGGCACGTGTGATCTGGTGTTAACCCTAGAGGTCTAGTGGGGCTTGGGGAAGCTACAGATGATTACAGCTGAGCTGCAGGTGGCAGAGGCTGAGACGTAGGTGCACATGCTCGACAGCTGGTCCTTTGTACAGGCTATGACCGTGTCCACCAAGGAGCTTGTCTTTGGCAAAGGAAACTTTGAGCAGCGGACAGAGACAATCCGAGAGTGTTCAGAGATGACGTCTGTATTCCTGAATGTGGAGAGGATGGCCGCCCCACCAAGAAAGAGCTGGAGGCAGTCCGGGGCCTGCAAGAGTTCCACTGAGTAACCATAGTTTTGCACATTTTCCCGCTGCCACGCTCGCACCAGGGAGGCCCGGCTGCAGGTGGTGGTAGCTGAGATCCCTTTGCTCAGGTCAAACCTGAAAACTGATGTTGCCACCAGGACTGCTAAGGAGGAGAGAATCCTTCATACAGGCACAGCAGAGACTGCTGCGAGAAAAGAGACCGAGGTCTGGAGGGCCGTGGAGAGGCTGGGAGGAAACCACACCCACAGGGCCCATGGCGGAGGCCCCCTGTGGCTTCCGTGGTGGACAACAACTGCGGGAAGACCACCCTGATAAGGCTCTGACGCTGTGGTTCTCAACCTTCCCAATGCCACGACCCTTTAACACAGTTCCTCACGTTGTGGTGACCCCCAACCATAAAATCCCCACAACCTGAGGAACTGTATTAAAGGGTCGCAATTAGGAAGGTTGAGACCACTGCTCTGATCCTGCTTCTTAGGATCAGCTGTTCACCACACTGGACGTAACTGCCCACGCGGGGTCGCTGTCCTCCACATGACTATCCCGTACATGAAGCGCTTCAGCTCCTCCAACCTGCTCTTAGTGCAGTTCTTCTCTGCCATCCTGGAGAACGTGGCCCGTTTGGACCTCATCGTCCACGTGAGAGACATCAGCCACCCTGAGGCTGAGTGTCAAAAAGCCAGTGCGCTGCCTTCGTTTTGCAGCCTGAACCTGAGTGGCCTGCTGTTGGACACACTGGTGGATGTCCACAAGAAGGTGCATCTGGCCCATGGAGCCCCACGCAGTGGCTTTCTCTGCCCTCCTGGGGGTCAGAGCTGTAGCAGTTGGAAGTTGAGCTGGAAGACAAGGTTCTGAGAGCCAAGGGGAGGCAGTTGCTCACCCTCAGGGCTAGCATCGAAGGCGACTGTACATCAAGTGGATGTGATCCCTGAGAAGGGGGCGGCCGATTTGCCCAGGAAGGTCTTCCCAGGATGAAAGGCAGGGCAGCTGTCCTTTCAAAGGATCAAGATCAGCTCCTGGCTCATTAATGGGTGTGGGTGGCTGCAACCCCCAGGGCTAGGGTCATGGCCACCACTGTCTGGTTCCTGGGTCCTCGGAGCTGACTATGGCTGCGAGCATGGGGTACAGTGGACCCTCTCCATCCGACTGCCCTCACATTGGCACAGCCGGCCTCGCTTTCCTGGAGATGCTGTCAGAGAAAGGATCTGAGACACAGTCTCCCGGCAGCACAGAACTCGCCCCAGAAAGGAGACAGCTCTGTTAACTGGGAGGCTTCACGCCAGATGGCGACTGTAACCCGAGACAAACCGAGTCCCTGTACTTTGCTGGTGCACCTGCCACCCTTACCCTCCGCATGCGTGTTAGCTGTCTCAATCAATAGGAAAAATAAAACTTGCATCTGTTTGAAAAAAATGTAAATACAATAAATATACACTTAATCTTCTGAACAATGAAGCTGTATATAGTTTGTTCATTTTCAGAAATAGTATGTAATACAGTTTCAGAATCAAATGTATTGAGGTATAATTTACAATACAGTTAAATATGTCTATTTTAAATGCACAGTTCAGTATACATATTTTTAACAGATACATTCACTCATGTAATTACCACTATTACAATATAGAATTTTTTGATCACTCCAGAAAATCCTTTCAGTCCCTTTGCAGCCAGTCCCTAACACTTCCCGCCTGCTCCCTAGGCAGCCATTTGATCTCTCCTTGGACTTTAATTATTAGTTTTGCCTTTTCTGGAATTTCATATAAAAGTAATTAAGCAGTGAATCCTTTTGAGTTTGGTTCTTTCTCAGTGTAATAATTTTGAGATTTATCTGTGTTGGTATTTTTTTAGGACTTTTCCTTTTTTTATTGTCAAATTGCATTTGATTGTAGGGGTATAGCACAATTTGTTTATGAACGTTCATGTATATAGTGTTTTTATTTATTTTTTAATTTTTATTAAATTATAATTATGTACATTGGTGCAATCATGGGGCACAATGTGCTCACTTTATATACATTCTGAAATATTTTCATTGAACTATTTAACATAGCCTTCATGGCCTTTTAATCACTAGAGTTTTTATTTCTTTTGAATGTGAATATCTAGGAGCGGAATTGCTAACTGTTATGGAAAGCGTGTATTTAACTTTGTAAGAACTTGCCAAACTTGTTTTCCAAAATGATTGTGCCATTTTACATTTTTGCTAGTGATGCTTAAGTATTCCATTGCTCTACATTTTCACTGACCTTTGACACTGTCTTTTAAATTTTAACTGTTCTAGTTTGTGTGTAATTGTAATATATGTTTTCAAATATTTATATTCCAAATAGCTAAATGTAAGGAAAAGTTCAGAATTGGATGGTGATAAACTTTTTATTATCCATAAAATTTGGCCAAGCTATTTATCCTAAAGCTTTTATATAATTGAGATTTCAAACAATATAAAATTGCCTCACTTACTTTTCTTTTCAGCTCTATTGTAATCTCTAGTTAAGAATAAGCAAGTAGTTGCAACTATTTATCAGAATATTAGATAATTAGACACTTCTTTTGCTTTCAACTTAATATAATTCATATTTTAACTACAGAATTTACGTATTTTGAAGATGGTATACATTGTTGGGGGAAAAGTATTCTAAAGATAATGAAAAATTAGTCTTATGATAAATATAGCCATCACTCATTAAGTACTGATTATAAGCAGGACACTATGCTCAGGGCTTTGTAAATATAATCTCATTAAATTCTTACAAAGTGAGGTATGTATTTTGGATTTTAACAGAAAATTAAGGAACTGAAATATCTGAATTATACAAGGTTAAAAAGTATTTGAATAAATACATTGATAAAATAATGAATTAGAGCAAAGGAAAATAATTGAATAAGAACGAAGGCTTGTTTTTTCTTAAACAAGTTATGTTATGGACTCTAAAATTTCTTACCTTGGCTTCAGTGACATTGAGTTATTGAAAAATGAAACTATTTCAAAGAATTGATTAACCCCTAAAATCTCCACAATAAGTTAATTTAACTTTTTCATATTTCTAGTACTTTCTTTGCCTTATAATGTAAAAGTTGAATGTTTATGAAATGCTTCTTAAGTATATTGCATCATAAAGATTTAAAATCTTTTTTTCTGAATAAGAAAAAAATCACTTATAATACAATTTTAACATAGTATCCAGTGTGTGAATAACTTAATGAAATACTCAAACATTATTTTATTTTGTTCCCAGGAAGTTTATATTCAAAAGAAAAAAGAACTGTGGGGAATCTGTATCTTTATTGCAGCAGTTGACCTAGATGAGATGCCATTCACTTTTACTGAGCTGCAGAAAAACATAGAAACCAGGTAAAGTTTCTTATATGAAAAGCCTTGCTTCTCCCATTAAAGAAAACTGTTTCTTGACTTTCCTCTTAGAGGCGGGTTGATTGTTTGAGCTCAGGAGTTCGAGACTAACCTGAGCAAGAAGAAGATGCCATCTTTAGAAATAGCTGGGCGTTGTGGCGGGCACCTGTAGTCCCAGATACTTGGAAGGCTGAGGCAAGAGGATCACTTGCGCCCAAGAGTTTAAATTTGCTATGAGCTATGACACCACAGCATTCTATCAAGGGTGTCAAAGTGAGACTTTGTCTCAAAAAAAAAAAAAAATTAGACTGTAAGAAATTAGTGAGAAATGCAAAAGTTAAGTAAAACATAAACAATTTGGGTCAAATAATGAACTGTCATTCTTTTGTAGAACCATTAATGAAAAAATGCAGCAGTTTTTCTCCTTAGAAAATTTTCATTGTATCTCACTATGTATAAACTTTCTTAATTGTAGTTGTTGATAAAAATGAAAAAAAGTAAGGATATATAAAGTAGACTTGCTACATATTAAAACTTTCATAAAAGTAATGTGAGTTTGTGTTAAAGAAATTTAGATAAGATTTATTAAAGTTCATTTGTTTTAATATAGTAAATACTAAAATTACATGTGTTTTTCTGATTATATATTCAATTGAGTATCCACTTAAATACTTGACCCAGTAATTAACTTAATAAATGTTTGTTGTCAAAGTTACAAGCCTTATTAAGGTGAGTTTACTAATTTCTTTTCAGTAATTCATGAATTTTATCTTGAGACTTCTTCTAAGACTTCCAGACATTTCCTTTGCATCATATTTACAGAATTCAACAGTATATAATTTTACCAAATAGGTAGTTGTATATGTTTCTTCTTGAATAACACCATCTAGAATTAAATATAATTGGTGTTTTTTTGTTTGTTTGTTTGGTTTTTTTTGTAGTTTTTTGGCTGGGGCTGGGTTTGAACCTGTCACCTCTGGCATATAGGGCTGGTGCCCTACTCCTTAGAGCCACAGGCACTGCCCTATAATTGGTGTTTTAATTCAAATAAGGTAGATTAAATTGTTGCATTTTTATAATGCTTTTTCTTATTACATCTGAGTAAAATGTAGCTATAGCCATGCATGGGGGCTTTGTCCTCTAGTCTAGACAGCTACCTGGCAAGCTCAGGCAGGAGGATTACTTGTATGCAGGAGTTCTGAGTTATAGTGTGCCATGTCAGTTCACACTAAGTTCAGCATCAATATGATGACATCCTGGGGACAGGTGACCACTAAGTTGCCTAAGGAGGGGGTGAACTGGCCCAGGTCAGAAAGAGATCAGGTCAAAAGTCACATGCTGATAAGTAGTGGAATCATGCCTGTGAATAGCCTCTACGCTTTAGTCTGGGCATAGCAAGTGCCCATCTGTTTTGTTTTGTTTTTGAGACAGAGTCTCACTATGTCGCCCTCATAGAATGCTGTGGCGTCACAGATCACAGCAACCTCTAACTCCTGGGCTTAAATGATTCTCTTGCTTCAGCCTCCCAAGTAGTCAGGACTACAGACGCCCACCACACCACCACAACACCCATCAGGTTTTTTTTGTTGTTGTTATTGTTACAGTTGCCATTGTTGTTTAGCAGGCCCGGGCTGGGTTCGAACCCATCCTAACCACTGAGCTACGGGCACTGAGCTGCCAGTCTTTTTTTAAAAAAAATAATAAAATATGGAAGCAGGGCCCTGTACATTCGTAAATATACAAAATAATATAACAATTAGTTAATTTGAGTCAATGCCTATGACTTCCTTTTCTTCTTCCCTTAAGTTGCCCCTAGAAAAATAATTCTTTGTTATAACAATTCATAGTTTTCATGGTCCTCCAAGGACAGGTATTACCATGTACTTCTTAAAAACTGGAACTGACTGAGAGTAGTTCTTTAATAAAATGCCATCCTAAGGTTGATTTCTTTTTCTCTGGATATATCTGCATATTTGCTCCATTCTCTTTTAATCAACATTCTAATCTTTTACTCTTTATTATTTCTATTCCTCTTTATTTACTTTTCTACATAGCTTATCATGGCAATCCCTTCTATATCATGGGAATGTTTTTCTTTTGAGAGAGAGTCTGGCTCTGTTGCTCAAGCTGGAGTGCAGTGGCATGATCGTAGCTCACTGTAACCTCAATCTTCTAGGCTCAAGTGATCCTTCTGCCTCAGTCTCCTGAGTAGCTGGGACTATAGGCAAACACCAGCTCATTTTACTTTTTGAAGATACGGGGTCTCACAATATTGCCCAGCTTGGTCTTAAGCTCCTGGCCTCAAGTGATCCTCCTGCTTTGGCCTCCAAAAGTGCTGTGATTACAGTTGTGTGCCACTGCATCCATGTGGGAACTTTTAATAAACTTCTTCTGGGTTCTGTGTTTCCTGCTGATTAGCTGAAGCTTTCATTTTCCCAGTTCTTGACATAAGTGTCTGATTGGTCCAGCCTAGTTTTTTGAATGAGGGCTATAACTTGTTGGTTGCTAGACAGCCTATAGATGGATCTGGTGACTACCATTTGGTTCAGTTAGCTGTTTTGGTATAATTCCTTACATTAACTTGATTAGAAATGAGTATACAAGATACAGGTGATGATTGCTGTCTTTAGTGCCCTATTGAAAAATGTATGTCCAGACAGTTCTCGAGTTAGAAACATCTGACTGACATACAACTTGCACTTATGAATGGAGGCTGTTATAGGTAATAGGCAAATGTACCTGTTTCGATTTACATACAAATTCAACATAAGAACACACTTACAGAACCTATGTTGTGCGTAATCCAGGGGTTTCCTGTATTAACATTTTAAATAGGTTAATTTTTATAGAAAATAATAATAAAGAACAATTTAGAGTTATTATTTAAACAACTTAAAAAATTTTTTTTTTTTGGAGACAGAGTCTCACTATGTCACTTCAGTTGAGTGCCGTGGCGTCACATAGCTCACAGCAACCTCAAACTCTTGGGCTTAAGCGATTCTCTTGCCTCAGCCTCTCAAGTAGCTGGGACTACAGGCGCCCGCCACAACGCCCAGCTATTTTTTGGTTGTAGTTGTCATTGTTTGGTAATGTTGTTCGATCCCGCCAGCTCTAGTGTATGTGGCTGTGCCCTAGCCACTGAGCTACAGGCGTCAAGCCACAACTTAAAAATTTTAATCAGCTTTGCTTTTCTGAAAACAGTTCATCCATATGGCCATTGATGGAGCAAAGAAAGAATGCATCTGAGTATACATCTGTGGCAGGGGAGTATCATGGGTCTGAGCCAAAGTGGTGCGAGGAGGGCATCCACATGGAAAGGGGTATCCTTGTGTGTGGGCACCCTCACGGGCTGCTTGGTATGCAGTGTCAGGGACCACACTGACACGGGGGTGAGCAGCCAGTGCGGGGAGCCAGAGCACAAGAGAGAGGAGGAGGGCTGCCTGGTGTGGGGAGTCAGAACCTTACCAAGCGAGGAAGGTGTCCACACGGAGGGGTGGAAGTCAGTTGAGTGGAAGAGAGGAGTGTCCACAAATGGGGAGTGCATGGCTTTGGAGATGGAAGACGTTACTTTCAGAGGATTGGTTAAATAAGTGAATAAGTTATGGATGAATGGGTTCCAGATTTCTTCACTGTTAATGAAGAGTTATAAATATGGAAAGGGAAATACTGGAATGAACTGTATGGTTTTGTGTTGGAATTGGTTGAATGGATGTGAACTCATGGTTTTTAAAAAGCATATAGACAGATAAATAAATGTACATGCATGTATGCATTTCTTCATGGTCCTTTTTTCTCAATGACAAATAGATATAAACATAGTTATATAAAGAAATGTAGGCTGAAGGCTAATTATTATTTTATTCTTCAAATTGTAGTAACATACAAAAGTATTTTTTCCAAAGGACATAGTCTTGATTTAATGTAGAGCTAATAATATTTTGAATTGAAATGTTTGTTATTTGAAAATGAAATAAAACCAATTTTTAAACTTACTGATTTACTTTTTTCTATTCTTTCATATGAAGTGTCTATAAATTCTTTGACTTACTAAAAGAAATTGATACGAGTACCAAAGTTGATAATGCTATGTCAAGACTGTTGAAGAAGTATGAAGTATTGTGTGCACTATACAGCAAATTAGAAAGGTAAAGTACATATTTTATTAGAACTACACCCTGATTTTTTATGTCACTGTTCATAATTAAAAGTTTCTAACTGGGAACTATATTACGTCTTTAGTAAAATTACTAAATACTACCCCTTAGACTTGCCCCTTTTGCTGTTAGTTTCTTATTAATTCTTAGCTTTCTAAATTATCTAGTCATATGTATTCTGAATGCTTTCTCCACAATTAAATGTTTAACTATTCCTTCACAATTTACATTTGTTTTAGAAAACTTTATTTTCCATTTTTGCCTTTTCTGCCAGAAAACTTCTAGTTCTGAACAGAATAGTGACCTAAATTTTAATTTTTTCCTAATGCTGTTGCTTAGTTTAGAAAGAGAAAAACATACTGCCAATGGAATGTATATGACCTGTACTACCAAGTAATGATTTGTATTCCCAAGGAGGGGGTTAGAAGATATTTCACCATTACTGTTCAACTGGGAGAATAATGAATAAACTTGGGTTAAGTTTTTGTATACTTTTCACCCAAACCATTGTTTGCCACTCTCAGTGATATAGCCGTTAATGTGGCATGAGCCTATTACTATGTTTGGTTTGAAGCTCATTTCATTTCGGTAATATTATGAAAGTTAATGTTTTAGCTAAATAAGCAATTATGTAATAGAATGGTAAAGGGAAAGTGAAAAGTATGTCCTTAGATACCCTGAAGAGACTGAGGATGGAGACAGAGCTGGAAAGAAGCATCTTCTCAGAAGGATGTCTCCTTTTTTTTTTTCTTTCCTACTTCTTCATCAGTATGGCACTAAAACTTCAGAGTTGTGATGCAGGATGAGAAAAATGGAAGAAAAACTCAAAGGCCTAGCCCTTTTTGAAGATGTATATTATCCTGTGCTTGTTTTTAATTGTAATATATGGTAGCATTATCCATCTCTTTTTATTTGTTTGTTTTTTGTCCTCTATTGAAGAGAATAGAAGCTTTAAACACAGGGGAATATTTTATCATTAAAAGAAATTATCTAAAGTTTCAGATTGCTGGGAACTATGATGCCATAGCACTCTACCCAGGGTGGCAAAGTGAGATTCAGTCTCAAAAAAAAAAAGAAAAAAAATGATCTAAATAATTTGCATAAGACACATGAACTAATTATAGAATGCTTGGAAAATATGGAAAGGTATAAGTAAGAAATATGGACCAATCAAAATTTCAACACTGGAGATAATCACTTTTCATATTTTAGAATGTTTCTTTCCTTTGGCTATAGCTTTACATTGAGTAGATCATAAAAATTTGGTGAAGAGTATTTGTATTTACCTAATAGTGACATTTACCTAAATTTACCTAAATTCTTGTCTGTCCTTCAAACTTGTTTATAACCTTTTCATTCATTTGGGAGCTCAGCCTAAGAATATGATCCTAAATACAAAATAGCTTTATAGATTTTTGTCACAATATTATTTGGACCCCTGAAAAATTGGAAGCAACCTATTTATTCACAACTGTAGTTAAACTATAAAATATTATAATATAATCTAAACATAATATAATTTGATGAGGAATAATAACTATATGAGAAAATCCTTCTAATGTTAAAGAAATGAAGCAGGGTATATTATGATTATAACTGCATGTAAGGAAAAAAGCCAGACTACTAATACATAGAATCAAATAATTGGAAAGAAGTTTACCAAAATATTAACTGAGATTTTATGCAAGTAACTTAAATTTCTAAGGAGGCTATGTTACCTCTGTAGTAAAGTAAGCAAAAACTTCCCAATGCCAATTTTTTTTTTTTTTTGAGACAGAGTTTCAAGCTGTCACCCTAGAGAGCTGTGGGGTCACAGCTCACAACCTCAGATTCTTGGGCTTAAGAGATTCTCTTCCTTCAGCCTCCTAAGTAGCTGGGACTACAGGCGCCTGTCACAACGCTGGCTATTTTTGTTGTTGTTGCAGTTGTCATTGTTGTATTAGCTGGCCCAGGCTGGGTTTAAACCCACAGCCTCGGTGTATGTGGCTGGCGCTCTACTCACTGAACTATGGACGCCACCCCTATGCCAATTTTAAAGAAAATTATTTTCAATAGAATAGAAATAGAGAATCTACATTCACCAGGTTATTTCTCGATAATAGTATTTGGGGGCTGGTTGGTAGAATTGATTTGGGGTGTAGTCCTGATTTATTTTCCTGCTATAGTAATTTTCACAGGTTATTTCGAAGTTGTTTGGTTTACTGTCTGAGATCAGGAAACTGCTGGGATATTTGTTTCTGTTTTCCCCTTTCCTTTACCCATCACACCTTCTACTGATGAATTTATTTGCTTCTTCTGGAAGCTAAGGGAGAATTAGGAAAGGAAATAGGAAGTAGAAAAATCTAATAGGTTGTTGCAGACTTTAGAGTCTACTTTGTTCAAGAGGTTTGCCATCTCCCATTTCTGTAAATAGACAGCAGTGATCAATAAATAAACCAAATAAGTCAACACTATTGCTTTTTACATTTATATTCATGTTAAGATTTTATAAAAAATGAATATGTATTTTCTGTTTGTATTCAAGTGTGTAAGCAGGTCTGGAAGTATGAGGAGAAGGAAGTTACAGAGAATTGCTTAGATGATAGAAAATTCAGGTAATAAGGGAAGAAACGTAAAATTGAACATTGCAGCTATTACATATTGAAAAGTAAAACCTTGAAAATATTTTATGGATTGTACTGAAGTTCTCAGGTTCTTCCTACCCCATATTTTTCCTGAAGGCCAATATAGATACTGGCATTTCCAGGTTAGGAATTGGAGACAAGACCAGAGTTCCCAAAGAATTTTCTGCAAAACTGCAGTCTGATGTGATACTTTATTCAAAAAGGGGATGCTATAGTAGAGCCTGGTGGGGAAGAGGCAGACAGATTTGAATTCTGGTTTGGGCATTGGGCTCCAACATCTGCTTGGGCAAGTGAGTTACCTAGCTTTCTTATTTACTTATTTGTTATTGCTTAGGTTCATTTTATTGTTCTTCATATCAATGTAATTTTTAAAAATTTCAGATTAATATGAGGGTGCAAATGACTAGGTCACACTGTTTGCATTTGCTAGATTAAGTCCCTATTGTGGTTGTGCCCCTCACCCAGGAGATGTGCCAGGAAGCTATCTAGCTTTTGTGCATGGGTGTCCAACCTGTGGCCTCTGGGACACATGTAGATTCTGTGAGTACTTTTTTGCTTACTGTGGTATTGGATACCATGAGAAGTAAACCTTGTGTTTTTGTTGTTAATCAGGTTTTGTTAAGCATTTGTGTATTTGCTGTGTGGCCCAAGACAGTGCTTACTCTTCCAGTGTGTGGGAGGGGAAAAAAAAAAAACTCCACTGACGTGTAAGTGGAGTTGAAAATAGTACCTACCCTGTTACGTTTTTTTAATGTATTAAATGAGATAATGCACAGACAGAGTCCACTGCCTGGTGTAAACAGAGTAAACAGAGCTTTAAGAAAAAAATTTCTACCCAAATTGGGAAACATTGCACACCATACTCTCCTTTATTTGTTTATTTTTTATTTCAGATTAATGTGTGGTTACAAACAATTAGGTTACAATGTTTGCATTTGTTAGGTAAAGTCCCTGTTGCAGTTGTGTCCCATAGACAGGAGATTATTTCGAGATAATAGCATTTGGGGGCTGAAAGTCAATATAAATATTTTTACATTATACCCATTAGGTGGGAGCATACCAATCTCCCTCCCTCTACCCCCCTCCCTGCAGTCGCCTCCCCCTAACTTAAATTGAATTTTGAGTTTTTCCCTTGTGTCGAGCTATATTGGATCATCTGCTGGTTTCATATTGCTACTGGATACTTTCTTTTCTATTCTTATTATACATTATTAAGAAGAATGTGTTTTCTACTGGGTAGATGCAGGATCAAATGGAAGTTCTATTTTGAATTCTTTGAGGATTCTCCATACTCCTTTCCAAAGAGGCTTTATTAGTTTGCAGTCCCACCAACAGAATAAAAGTGTTGTCTTCTCTTCACATATGCATATTCATATTAACCCTCTAAAGAGTCACCATGAATGTTGGGAATTGAAGATTTTTATAAGCCTGTCTAATAAAATCTGTTGAACTTTCTTGAGTTCAGCATTTTCTAAACTTACTAGACTACATATATATATACACAATCTTACTTGTATTTAACATTAATTAAAATTTTTTAAGTATAGTGTTTTGCGTAATATACTTTGTGAATATCTCTACACTATCCATTGTTTTATTGCAAATAAAGTAACAAACCACAATAATAATTATCTGTTAGTGCCAGGCTATATGTTAGGTACAGGGGATACAAAATCCTTGACTTTATGATCATCAAGAAGTTTAGAGTAGGACAGCACCTGTGGCCCATCGAGTAGGGCGCCGGCCCCATATACCAAAGGTGGTGGGTTCAAACCCAGCCTCGGCTGAACTGCAAAAAAGAAAAATAGCCGGGCGTTGTGGTGGGCTCCTGTAGTCCCAGCTACTCGGGAGGCTGAGTAAGAATCACCTAAGCCCAGGAGTTGGAGGTTGCTGATGCCATAGCACTCTACTGAGGGCGATAAAGTGAGACTCTGTCTCTACAAAAAATAAAAAAAAAAGAAGAAGTTTAGAGTAAATAGATTACATTTTTTATAAAAAAAAAAAAGCTCAATAATGAATGTGATGCTCTGTTGTGGAAGAGGACATGTAAGAGGTAGACATTATATAGCAGGCAAAGTATTACATTGTATATGTTCAAGGGTAAAAAGAATAACTGCACGGATGATTTTGGTTAAAAAAAAAAAGATAGAAGAAGGAAATATCTGATTAGGATTTAAAGGATAAGTAGAAATTTACCAAGCAGAATGAGTGGGAACTGGGACTGAGCATCCTAGGCAGAGTGTTTAGCAGATATACAAAGCCAAAGCAGTAGCAGGGTACAGTTTGATATTGCTGATGGGTGACAGATAGAAAGGGGCCAGATTGGTAAAAAGCTTGGATTTGCTGTGCAGGCAATGGAAAGTCATTGAATTATTTTAAACTGAGGAGCTATATAGTCAGATTTAGCCTTAAAAGACCATTTAGGTCTTTATAAAAGGGATTTAGAATTTTTGTTGACTACTCATATGAGATTATGCAGATAACTTTACTAGCCTTGAAGCAGATCCAGCAGGGTTTTTTCTCTTGTTTGTATCTTTTTCTGAGGAGTAATTGGGAAGATTAACTGTGATATCAGACCCTGTTTATTTTAGGGTAGACTATATGAATATATTTGACCATTAGTTAAATAGATTGTATGATTTGATCTAGGATTCTAACTAGCACTATTGTTACAAATGAACATAGGGAATTCAGTTATTGTAATTAGATATTACAATAATATGTGATGTCATGAATTGGAAAAATCTATTTTATTTCATAGTGGCATTTTTTAAATGTATGCTTCTTAAGATAAATAAAGCATGATAAAATTGCTCTACTTTGTTAATTAGGAAAACATTTAAAAGTAACTTTTTAAGAAGCCATAATGATAATATGATGATTTTTTTCTTTTCAGGACATGTGAACTTATATATCTGGCACAACCGAGTAATTCGTAAGTAGTTCAGAGCATGTTATTTTTCATTTTTTGAAAAGATTTTTCTGGAATAATCTCAGACATACTGATAACATTAGGGCTAGTTGGATTGATCATAGCATGCTACTTCATGGATTAGGCTCATAGATTTAAGTCCTATGTAGATTATTGATCTTCTCAAAAAGAAAATGAAATAAAGTACATACTTAGTACAAGGGAGAACTAATAAGGCAGAAATTAATTGAGAGCAATCTTATCTCCGGCTGCTATATCTTTATTGAGGGTCTGTTGCAGGCACTTCATTAACTAAGATTCAGCATAATTTTTGTGTGAGCATAAGTATAAAGGTCTACATTAAAATTCCCAAATTGTTATTTTAAATGTATAATATTTCCTCTAACAGCATACCCATGTTGAGTTCCAGAGATTTTCCTTGGAAGCAGAATGAGTATGTGAGATTTTCTACCCCTTTAAAGATGATTGATATAAAGGAGAATTGTATATTCATTGATTAATTGATAGGAATTTATTAATTCTAACAAGTGAATGTGGAAAAATATCAAGGCAAGGTGTTAAATTGGCAAACTAGAGTCACCCACACCTTTATTTTACTGTTTACAGTGTTGATTTTCATTAGGAGACAAAGAGCAAAAAGTATTACGGTAATTTGAAACCAAGTATATTTTAGTATACCATGTCTTTTATATACTTTTAGATTAGAATTGAGATATTCAGTATTTCCTTTATGATAGTATGCTATTCTATGTGCTAAATGTAATATCTGGGTAGAAGTATTAAGCAAATTGAGATAAATTAAATTTAGGCATAAATTGTGCATTTAAGAACTGTATTCTTTTATTCATTTAACTCAAGTCTGGTTTTCTTTTTTAAAAAAACAACCACCACAAAACACCCCAAAGGTATCAGTTGGAAAACTTTCTGTCAGCATTACATTTTTCTTGTTTTTTTCTGCTTTCTATTTGTTTACTAGGATATCTACTGAAATAAATTCTATGTTGGTGCTAAAAATTTCTTGGATCACATTTTTATTAGCTAAAGGTAAATTCATTATGTTTATTTCATGGTAATGCTTCAAATGTAATAATTAAATTGACTTTTTTTGAACTAAATCCTTAAATTTTTATTCACACCTCCCACCTGCTCCATTCTCTGTGTGGCTTATTAACTGTTACCAAGTTCTTGTATTAGAAATAACCTTGGAAATTTAAAAGAATAATGAAGTTATTATATTTTTATAAAAATGATATTTGTTAGTGATAAATAATTCAAACAGTATAAGACACAAAGAAAAATTACCAAAACCTGGGAATAATTATTATTAAAATTATGTGACTATCATTCCATACATATCGTTCTATATACATTTTGATTAAAAAGGTGGATAGATGAATGTATTCACAAATAGATGTAATTTTCTAAAAATAAGATTATACTATGGTGCTACCTTTAAAATATAAAAATTAATTTTACTCAAGATTTTACAGAGAAAAAGAAACAAGAGAAATGGAAAGAATTGTCTTATTTACATAAGTGTTTTGTCCCTGTAAGCTGTATTACTTTTAAGAAATATTTTCTTAAGATTATGAAAAAGGCACACCTACTGTGCATCTTAGAAGGGTACAAGTGGAACTTAGTAAATGCAGAATACAAGTGTCTTCATACAATAACTAAGAAAATGCCATGAAGGCTATGTTAAACAGTTTGATGAAAATAGTTCGGATTGCGTATGAAACCAGCACATTGTACCCCATGATTGCATTAATGTACGCAGCTATGAGTTAAAAATAATTTTAAAAAAGTAAAAAAAAAAGATTATGAAAAAGCATTATGAGAAAATTAAGGGGTTAGACTCTTAACTTTGTGTTTTGATTTAAAATAATATACATTTATCTGCTTTGAAGAAGCAGTATCCTTGCTCTTCTCTCTCCCCATTCTCTGATTAGTTCATTTTATTATTGTTACATTATCAAAGTTTATAACATTCACATTTATAATACTTATTGTACTTGTTTAGTATCACTTCTGTATTAAAATGGATTCTAAGCTTATTATAACTCCTATATCTTAACGTCTCCATTTCTGAGTTTTTAATTTTGTTTTTCCTCTTAGCTGGCTAGATTTTACCGTCAAGGAATTGTTAAAATAAGCTTTGTTGTTGTTGTGTTCCCTGTATTTGATATGTCTGTGAATCATGTCTATAGCCTTTTTACTTGAAGGACAGCTTGGCCATGTATCCTTCTCTTGGGTCGTGTTTTAAGTCCCTTAGGACAATATTTTATGGCATTGAACCTTGCTATTGAGAACTCATGAAGCTTGGCTGGCCTATTGTGCAGTGGTGTTTATAACTAATTGATCACACTAAAAAGTTAGAGATTTCTTTTTTTGTTCTCCACTCCCATTGCTCCCATTTGACTAGCCTTAAAAAAGAAAAGAAATCTAAGGCAACTTTAATTTCCTCTTCCCATTTACTTCCTGAATACTTGAAGAGTTCTTTTCTTAAATTTTTAAAAAAAATTTTATTAGCTCGTAACTGTGTACATTACTGCATTTATGGGCTACAATGTGCTGATTTTATATACAATTTGGAATGGTTTACATCAGGTTTGATACTTTAGAACATCTCTTTGAACTCTTTTATTCTGTAATAGAGGGTTTATTTTGATACCATATTTCTTTTTATACTGAAGGTTCTGTTCTTCATTTTAGAAAATCTTTATATACTGTATTTTTTTTTTTGTAGAAATAGAGTCTTACTTTTTCACCCTCAGTAGAGTGTCGTGGCATCACACAGCTCACAGCAACCTCCAACTCCTGGGCTTAGACGATTCTCTTGCCTCAGCCTCCCGAATAGTTGGGACTGCAGGCGCCCGCCACAACGCCCGGCTATTTTTCTGTTTTGCAGTTCAGCCGAGGCCGGGTTTGAACCTGCTGCCTTCGGTATATGGGGCCGGTGCCCTACTCGATGAGCCACAGGCGGCATCCTATATACTGTATTTTTAAATGTTACTCTGTTCAATTAAGTTATTCTATACTGTTACATTTCAGGAACATCATCCTGTGTTGGATTACTTTTGTCCTCCTTATTATCTTCTCTCATATTATTCTAATCTTTTTTCTTTTTCTTACATAAATATATATTTTTTTCATCTCAAGCCTTTCTCCTGTTTTGAGCTAAACTATTTTTGTAATGGTGTTATTTGGTCCTCAGTTTTTTTTCTTAGCTTGTCTAGATCCTTTTATTATATATAATTTGAATTCACTTAGTTCTTAGTGTAAGAATTCTTGGGGTATTTTCTTTTAGGGATTTCTTCCAGATTGGTTTCTCTGTCTGATTTTCACCTTCTTGTGTTATGGTTCGCTTTTTCTTTTCTGTAATATGTTTACATACTCACTGTGCTTTTCCCCTCATCTTGCTGGAACTGTATGTAAGTAACTCTGATTTGATGTTTTGTTTTCTCCTGTTTGTCGTGAGTGAATCTCCTTCACTCTGCACTTAAACTGTGACTTGTGTCCCCAAAGAGGTATAGTATGAGAGGAGGAATTTTTATCATACCTACTTTTAGTAAGAAGGCAAGGGAGAAAATAGAGCATACATCTGACTGATGCGAGCCGTTGATGTTCTGAGTTTTTGATAGAATAAACTCGGTAACAAAACAGTCCCAGTGGTAGTTCTATTTTTTTTTCTCTAACAGGACTATGTTGAGATTCAGAATCTTCTCAGTTCAACATGGTATATGGGAGTCTGTTAGTCATGAGAGTCTGTTAGTCACAAAGTTCACAACAGTTGTTTACTTCCTCCATTTACCTTTCTCTCATAAGTAACTTCTAGTCCTTGAAGAAGAAAAAGATGGGGATGCCCTCTGAGTATTCTCAAATTTGGCATTGGTAGTAGCACTTAACTAGTACATATTTTCCTTCTTTCATTTTAAAAGATATTAAAAGAGAGCGATGCTTTCATCTGACTTCACTCTACTGTATTTTACTTAGAAATGCCTGTAATTTCATAAGAAGTTACTGCTGAGTATATTGCAAACATTTTTTGCATTGTATCTATGAATATAGAAAACCTGCTTGATGCAGGGTTACTTGTCTTCTTTCTTTCTACATTTATTTTGTTAATCTTACTACTGGTTTAGCAGTCAGAAGATAGAAAATGAATCGAATTGAGCTTTCCTTTTTAAAAGTAATACCTATAGAGCCTTAAGCAAATGTGTTATAACTGTATTTGATTATGATTTGTATGCTCTGTGTAGCTACACTATTTGTTTTCCCAGGTATCTATTCTATGCATTTATTTTCTCATAGCCTCTGCTTGTACATATATTACATTAACTTTAAAAGTTTTGTGCTAAATAATTGTATTGTAGATGACTTTATCACTATATACTAACTTTGTTATTTCTTAATGGCTCTTGATATTATATTGGATGGGGATTAAAATTGAAAATATATAAACTTTCCTAAATAATTAGAATAAAGATTAGCATGTATCATACTTTAAAATTATTTTCAGAAGTAATAAATTCTGTAGCTCTGACCAAAATTGGAAATGTTTTAAAAAGCAAAATAATTTTAATAAGTTAAGAATTATAATAATACTGAAATATAAAATTCTCAGAGTAGACTTACACTTCATTTATAATTTCATATTTTTATATAATTTTTAATATAGTCTTTATATAATTTTATATATTTTTATGTATGTTTTATATATTTTAAACCTTCTAAAACTTTGATTTTCTTCTAAAAAAAAAATCTTTGCTATGTCTTAGTTGATTGTTGAGTGAATGAATATATGGGTATACCCACACCCACAATTTTCTCTGACCCTGGCATGTTTTAAAAATGTGAACCTTTTTTATTTTCAGGGGAAGTATTACAAATGGAAGATGATCTGGTGATCTCATTTCAGTTAATGCTATGTGTCCTTGACTATTTTATCAAACTTTCACCTGATGCATTGCTCAAAGAACCATATAGTAAGTATTTTAAATAATTTATGTCCCTCCTACTTTATCATTCAGCAACTATTTATTGAATGTCTAGTGGGAACCAAACATGGTTCTAATGCTGAGAGGATGATAAGAAATAAATCAGAATTGGACTTTGCCTTCAAGTAACAAAAGTTATTGAAGGAAAGATAAGGCATGTAAGTAATTAATTGGAGTTGGCTGGGTCAAAATATGGTAAATGCTGTGGGAGTTCAGGAGACAAGAAAGTTCCCGGCTATATGAAAGAGGCTAGTATTTGAAATGAGTGTCAAAGAGTAGTTAGGATTAAGGGAAGGGATTCCTACTGAAGAAAAGCAAAAAGGAAGAAAAAGATGAGTGAAGTTGCATGGGATTGGCCCATTCTATAGGAACAGTTTCGCTAACTTTTTATAACTATTGGATGTTACAACAACTATGTGACTAATATTTTTGTATACAAACCATAATTGATACTATTTCATTGGGTGATGAGAAGGGAAGTGAATTTAAATAAAAATAACTATTGCTAGTATAATTAGATAGCATTAAGCAAGGATGAGTACAGTATATTCCTCTTAGCCTAGAACTGCTTCCTTTGTTGACCTTGAGTAGGATTTCAAAATCACTAATTATACTACAGAAAAGTGTAAACTTAACCAAGCCTGGACTGATTCCTTGCTCCTGAAATGTTGAAAGTATTAATAATAATACTAAAAATAAACAACAAATCACAACATGGAAGTTTCAAAGTGTTGAAGTGGCTGAAAGGCTGAAGCCTACTTAATCTTTGTAAACAAGAACTTAAAGGAAAATCGACGTCTGGAGGAGAAGTTTGAAAATGTGTTGAACATGGTTTGGCAAAGAAGCCAGAAACTGTAATTTAGCATGCAAAGCAGAGAGAGTAAAACAAAATTACATACAGAAAATAATAAATACACTTCAAATTTTTCCCAACCTTTAGTATCTCCTTGATAAGCCTTTTCCTCACTTTGTTTTCAATTGTTGTAACTTTAATAAGTTGATGTAGTATTACTTAGCTTGACAGATTTTGTTCTTTTGGATAATTCGGATCTACATTTAGTTCTCTTAAGTGCTCTAGGGAAACCAGGATGAAATTTTGAATAGTCAACTTTTAATTAACTGTTGTTATAGAGAATTTTAAATACATCCAAAGGTAGACAATTGTATAATAAACGTCCCTGACTTAACATATAGCTTCAGTAGATAACTGTGGTCAGTCTATAGTCCCATCTCCTACCCAATTCCCCCAGCTGTATTTTTTTGAAGCACATTTTTGCATGTCATTTCATGCTTATTCATTTCAGTATATTATTTCTAAAAGATAAAGACTTTTTAAAAACATAGCAACAGAACCATTATACCTAAAAATCAATAAGTAGTTATTCCGTAATATTACTAAACATCTAATAAATGTTCAGATTTTCAATTTTCTCATAAATGTAACTTTAAAAATGTGTTACAGGTTGACTGAATAAAACTTAAATAAGATCTATACTTTGTAATTGGTTGATGTTTCAAAATAAGATTGTCCTGTTGAGTTTCCCACAGTCTAGTCTGTTTTCTTATTTTTAAGGCAAAAAAACTGTGTTTTTTCTCTTTATTTTTCTTTGAGACTAAGTCACAATCCATTGCCCTAGGTGAAAGTGCTGTGGTATCAGCCTGGCTCACAGCACCTTCAAACTCCTGGACTCAAGCCATCCTCCTGCCTCAACCTCCTGAGTAGCTGGGACTGTATATAGGCTCTGACCCCTATACCTGGCTAATTTTTCTATTTTTAGTAGAGCTGAGGTCTCACATTTGGTCAGGCTGGCCTCAAACTCCTGATATCAATTGATTTTTCCCACCTTGGCCTCCCAGTGCTAGCATTATAGGTATGAGCCACTGCACCCAGTCTACAATATACACTATTATGGTTATAGATACATTGAAGCTTTGACTTCATCATTATATAATTCGTCCAAAAAAGGCCAGGTGTAGTGGCTCACACCTCTAATCTTAACACTCTGGTGCTAAGGAGGGAGGATTGCTTGAGTTTAGGAGTTCAAGCCTGAACAAGAGCCAAGATCCTTGTTTCTACTAAAAACAGAAAAATTAGCCAGGCATTGTGGCCACCACCTGTAGTCCCAGCTCCTCAGGAGGCTGAAGCAGGAGGATTGCTTGAGCCCAGGAGTTTGAGGTTTCTGTGAGCTAGGCTAATACCATGTCACTCTAGCTTGGACAACAGAGTGAGACTCTGTTTTTAAAAAAAATAGTGGTCCATGTCCATTACACCACTGTATGACCAATATTATATACTCGTTTAGCTCCCACTTATAAGTGAAAATATATGGTATTTATTTTCCACTTCTGAGATACTTCACTTACGATAAGGGTCTCCAGTTCCATAAAGTTTCTGTAAAGGACATTATTTCATTCCTTTTTATGGCTGAGTAGCTGTATGGGGGTGATATTATCATGGAGATGATATATATGTGTGTGTGTGTGTGTGTGTGTGTGTATAGGGTAGATATAAAGTTCATGTGCAATTTAAAATACTTTAACATAGTAAATTGCACATGAACTTTATGGACACACTGTGTGTGTGTATATAATCACATTTTTTTAATCTGATATCAGTTGATTGACACTTGTGTTGATTCTGTATTTTTGTGATTATGAATTGTGCTGTGATAAACTTTGGGGTGCAGGTATCTTTCATTGAAATTTCAGATTAATGTGAAGGTACATACAAATAGTATGTATAAACTACTGGTATAGTTTGCATTTGTAAAGTCCAAGTTGTAGCTGTGTCCTTTACCCAAGAAGTGTGCCATATACTGATACATTGTATCTATTGGGTGGGAGCCCACTGAACCTCTTCCTCTCTCCCCCTTACCTGAATCCAACTAAGTTTTACTTTCCATTCCTGTGATAGTTAGGAGGATGTTTTTCAAGTCTGTCCAGGTTGTTTCAAAAGATAAAAAATCTGGCGGTGCCTGTGGCTTAAGTGTTAGTAAGGCGCTGGCCCCATATACCAAGGGTAACAGTTTCAAACCCAGCCCTGGCTGAGCTGCAGCAAAAAAATAGCCAGGTGTTGTGGTGGGTGCCTGTGGTCCCAGCTACTTGGGAGGCTGAGGCAAGAGAATTGCCTTAAGCCCAGGAGTTGGTGAGCTGTGATGCTATGGCACTCTACCGAGGGCAACAGAATGAGACTCTCTCAAAAAAAAAAGATAAAAAATCTTCGTTGTTTTTTTCAGGATGAGTAATATCCCATGGTATACATACACCACAGTTTATTAATGCATTCCTATATTGACGGGCACTTTGGTTGTTTCCACATCTTTGTGATTATGCACTGAGCTGCTGTATACATCTGAGTACAAATGTCTTTGTGGTAAAATGTTCTTTTTTTTTTTCCTTTTGAGTAGATGCCTAATAATAGGATTGCAGGGCCAAATGGTAGGTCTACTTTTGGTTCTATGAGGAATTTCTGTACTTCTTTCCACAGAGGCTGTACTAATTTGTAGTCCCACCAACAGTGTTTTCTCGTCACATTCATGCTAGCCTCTGTTTGGGACCTTTTGATGTGGACTAGTCTCACTGGAGTTAGGTGATATGTCAAAGTGGTTCTTACTTGCCTTTCTCTGAGAATTAGGGATGATGAGCATGTTTTCATGTGTTTTTTGGCCATTCTTCTATCCTTGTGAGAAAGGTTTCTGTTCATGTCTTTTGCCTAGTTTTTAATTGGCGCCATTTGATCTTTTGTTGATTTGTTTGAGTTCTTTGTAGACTCTGGTAATTAGCTGTTGGTCACATCTTCTCTCCTTCTGAAGGTTGTCCTTTTGCTCTGGTGATTGTATTCTTAGCTGTGCAAAACTATAAGTTGATCAGGTCTAATTTATTTATTTTAGTTGCTACTACAGTTGCCAGGGGGATCTCCTTCATACATTTTTTCCCTAGGCTGATAAGATTATGAATTTTCCAACACTTTCTTCTTGAGTTTTTATAGTTTTGTGTCTTAGATTTAAATTTTTTATCCATTGTGAGTTAATTTTTATAAGTGGTAAGAGGTGCAGGTCCAGTTTCAGTTCCTTACACATGGCTAATCAGTTCTCCCAGCATCATTTACTAAATAGGGATTCTTTTCCCCCACTATATACTTTTGTTTGCTTTGTCAATGATCAAATGGCAAAATGAGGCTGGTTTCATCGTTCTATTAGTGATGATGTCTCTATTTTTATACAAATACCATGCTATTTTGATCACTATAAATTTGTTGTATACCCTGAAGTCTGGTAAAGTGATGCCTTCTATCTTATTCTTATAGAATTGCATTGGCTATTTAAGTTTTTTTTCTGGTTTTGTACAAAATGTAGAACCATTTTTTCAAGATCTTTAACGTATGACTTTGGTATTTCAATGGTAATTGCATTAACTCTGTAGATTGCTTTGGGTAATATAAATATTTTAACAATGTTGATTCTTCCCAGACATGAACATATGCTCTTTCATCTGTTAACATCCTCGTCTATTTCTTTTCTCAATGTTTCATAGTTCTGTCTGTAGAGATCCTTAATATCCTTTGTTATATATGTTCCAAGGTGTTTCATTTTCTTTGATGCTAACTTGAAAGATATTGTATCTTTTATTTGACTCTCAGCTGATTACACATGGCTAATTAGTTCTCTCGGCATCATTTATTAAATAGAACTCTCAAAATTGGCATATATGAAGAATACTGATTTGTGAATGTTGATTTTATATCCTGAGATGCTCTATTTCTTGATCACTCCAGGAGTCTCATGGTTGAGTCCTTGGAGTTTTCTAAGTATAAGGTCATATCATCAGCAAAGAGTGATAGTTTAATCTCCTCTTTTTCCTTTTGGATACCCCTTATATCTTTCTCTTGTCTGATTGCATTGGCTAGGACTTCCAGCACTATGTTGGAAAGTAGTGGTGATAAAGGACATTCTTGTCTGGTTTCAGTTCTAAGCAGGAATGCTTTCAGTTTTTTTCCATTCAATATGATGTTGGCTATAGATTTGTTGTGGCTGGCTTCTATCAGTTTAAGAAATGTCCCATCTATGCCAGTTTTCTTAAGTATTTTTGTCAAAAAAGGATGCTGAATTTTGTTAAATGACTTTTGTACATCTCTTGAGAGGGTCCGATGGTCTTTGTTTTTACTTCTGTTTATGTGGTGAATTATGTTTATGGATTTGCATATATTAAACCCGCCTTGCATCCCTGGGATGAAATCTACCTGGTCATGATAAGTTATTTTTTATGTGTAGCTGAATGTTGTTTGCTAAGATTTTATTGAATATTTTTGTGTCTGTATTCATTAATGATATTGGTCTGTAGTTTTTTGGTGTGTTCTTTCCTGGTTTTGGTATCAGGGTGATATTTGCCTTGTAGAAAGGATTCCTTTCTCCTCAGTGTTTTGTAATAGATTCTGCAATATAGGTAAAAGCTCTTCTCTGAAGGCTTGGTGGAATTCTGATATAAAACTATCTGGTCCAGGACTTACTTTTTGTTGAAAGCTTTTTTACTGTTGTTTCTACTTCAGTGCTTGAAATACGTCTGTTAAAGAGTTCTGTTGCTTCTTGGTTGAGTCTAGGGCTATGATGTGATATGAGGAATTTGTCCATTGCCTCCATGTTTTTAAATTTCTGGGCATAGAGACTTTTGTAATATTCAGTTGTGATCTTTGTATTTCTATGATATCTATTTTATTTCCCCTTTTTCATTTCTGATTGAGCTTATTAGAGATCTTACTTGTCTGTTTCTGGCTAATCTGGCCAGGGGTTTATCAATTTTACTCATCTTTGCATAGAACCAACTTTTTGTTTTGTTAATCTTCTGAATGATTCTTTTGGCTTTGATTTCATTTAGTTCTGCTCTGATTTTGGTTATTTCTTTTCTTCTCTTGGGCTTGGGGATTGGATTGTTCTTCTTTCTCCAGTTTCTTGAGATGAATCATTAGATTTTTGACTCGGGCCTTTTCTGATTTCTGAATGTGGGCATTTAATGTGATAAATTTCCCTTTTAGAACTTTTTGGCAATATCCCATGGGTTTTGATATCTTATGGCTTCATTGTCATTTTGTTTGAGAAATCTAATAATTTCCTTCTTTATCTCCTCTTTGACTCAGCTATTGTTCAGCAATAGGTTATTTAGTTTCTATGACTTTGTATATAGATAAGTGTTTCTACTGGTATTGAGTTCCATTGTTATTCCATTTTGTGGTCCACAGGGATACAAGGTATGATTTTTTAATTTTTTTTAATATGTTGAGGCTCGATTTGTGTAATAGGATATGATCAATCTTGGAGAATTATCCATAAATTGATCAGAAGAACATATATTCAATAGTAGTGGGCCGAAATATTATGTGTATGTCTGATAAGCCCATTTGTTGTAGAGTCATGTTTAAGTCCATCATTTATTTTTTAGTTTCTGCTTGTAGGATCTGTCCAATTCTGTCTGTGGGGTGCTGAAGTCCCCACTATTATGGTGGTGTTGGTTATTACATTGTTTAGACCAAGTAGGGTTCATTTTATAAATGATGGGTGCATTAATGTTTAGGATTGAAATGTGTTCTTGTTGTATTGTTCCCTTGACCAGCATAGAGTGTCCATTTTTGCCTTTATTTTTATTGCTTGGAAGTCCATTGTACTTGCAAAAATGATTGCAACTCCTGCTTTCTCTTGGTTTCCATTTGCCTGAAATATTGTTCTTCCACCCTTTACCCTGAGTTTTAGTTTATTTTGGGGATTTAGATGTGTTTCCTAAAGATAATATATACTTGGCGTGTGCTTTTTTATCCAGTAAGCCAGCTGTGCTTCTTCAGTGGGGAATTCAGGACATTCACATCTATTGGGATAATGGATAAGTTGAGTGGAGTTCTGTTTGTCTTGTTGTGTGGAGTTCTGTTGCCTTGTTTTATCATTTTGGTCATTGTGGAAGCTAGGCTTTGTCCTTTAGTTTCTGGGTGTCTTTTCTTTGCTTGTGGTCCATTGTGTTGGTCTGTGGATAGTATATGTCCGAATACTTCTGGCAGAGTTGTAGTGGCAAATTTCCTCAGTGTATTGGCTTGTCAGTAAAATAATTGATTTTTTCCATTGAATATGAAACTTAGTTTTATAGGATATATAATCCTAGGTTGGCAATTGT
Organism: Arctocebus calabarensis; assembly: GCA_963573935.1. Taxonomy (NCBI): domain Eukaryota; kingdom Metazoa; phylum Chordata; class Mammalia; order Primates; family Lorisidae; genus Arctocebus; species Arctocebus calabarensis. The sequence continues at coordinate 31,255 of CAUYON010056194.1, forward strand.
TTGTTTGAGAAGATGGAAGGTGGCTTGTAAAGTTTCAGCTGAGAAGTCACCTGTTGCCCTGATAGGTTAGCTGTTACTTACACCTGACTGCTTATAGAATTTCAACTGTGGACAAGTTAATTACAAGATGTCTAGGGGATGCTTTGTTTTAATTGAGTTATCCTAGTGTTCCATATTTATCTAGTAGGTGTATGTTTGAATCTTTAGTGATGTTTAAAATTTTTGAGCTATGATGTCATCCACTAGGGCTTCTATTTTGAATGCTCTTCTCCTTTTTGGATAACCTGTGTGCCTATATGTGTGTGTGTGTGTATACAACATGTATACACACACATATATATACACACACACACACTTTCTGTAGTCCTGTAATTCTTTAAGAGATTGCTGTTTTTACTGTCTTCTCTTCTGCCTCTTTAAATGACTGGGTTAGCCCAAAAGCCTTATATTTGAGCTCTGAGATTTTTGTCCATGGTTTAATCTGTTTTTGAAACTTTATACTACTTTGGAAACTTATTGAATGACTCTTTCAATTTTTTAAGCTCTGTTATATCCTTTCAAATTTTGTCTAGATCCTTAGAGACTTTGTCATGTCTTTAATTTATTGGGCCAATTTTTGGATTCCCTTTTGCTGGTTTTTCATTTTGCCTTTGATTCCCTTCATCATTTTTGCCATCCACAATCTGAATTCCATTTCTGTCGTTTCCACGATTTACTTACAGTTGGAATCTTTTGTGGTAGCTTCATTGTGATCCCTTGGGGGAGATGATCTGTTCTGATTGTTCATGTTGCCAGTGTTTCTTTGGTGGCTTCTCATCATGTGTAGTTTTTTCTCATTCTTTGACTCTAGGCTTCAGTGGCCTAAAGCCACTGGATACTGTAAAGCCATCTCCAATTAGCTTTGTGGCCCCCTGTATCTTTGTTTAATAGAGTGACTTCCTTTCCCTTGGGAAGATACCCAGTAGGCATAGTCTAGTTTTTACTGATTGCATCCTGTGGTATAGTGTAACATGTTCCTTTGTCTTCTTGGTTTCTTTTCTTTCCGTTCTTTTTTTGACAGAGTCTTACTCTGTTGCACAGACTACAGTGCTGTGGCATCAGCCTAGCTCAGAGCAACCTCAGACTCCAGGGTTCAAGTGATCCTACTGGCTCAGCCTCCCAACTAGCTGGGACTACAGGCAACTGCTGCGTCATCTGTCTAATTTTTCTGTTTTTAGTAGGGACAGGACCTCACTCTTGTTTAGGCTGGGGTCTTGAACTCCTGAGCTCAAGTGGTCCATCACCTTTGGCTTCCCAGAGTGCTAAGATTGTAGGTATGAGCCACCACTTATGGCCTATCCTCTCAGTTTCTCGTAAGCAGTTGATTAGGTTTAGAGGCAGTAAATATTTTTTATATTTAATCATATATACTATCTTTTAAAGCTGGACCTATATTTAGTTTGAATTGGCAATACTCAAAATAATCCAGGGGATTTTTTTTTTTGAGACAGATTCTCAAGCTATTACCCTGAGTAGAGTGCTGTAGTGTCACAGTTCACAGCAACTTCAAACTCTTGGGCGTAAGCGATTCTCTTGCCTCAGCCTCCCAAGTATCTGGGAGTATAGGCACCTGCCACAATGCCCAGCTATTTTTTTTTTTAAATTGTAGTTGTCCTTATTGTTTGGCAAGCCCAGGCTGGATTCGAACCCCCAGCTTTGGTGTATGTGGCTGGCACCTTAACTGCTTGAGCTACAGGTGCTGAGCCAATCCAGGGGATTTTTAAAAAATCATTAATTTATCAGCACATTATTATATATATTATTTACATATCTTTTAAAATCATTATAATTTATTAAAACTTTAAAAATGTATTTGTTTTTATACTGTGTATATCTAGAAATTGAATTCATACATATTTGCTTATTATTTTTAAGGCTGTAAGATATAAAACATTTTTTTCTCTTATAAACTGAGTAGAGTATACTTGGAATTAGTTTATAAGTTGACTGTTTCCCTGCCTTCTCTATGTACTTGTTATGAGACTAGGTATTTTGCAGTTCTTTTGGACAACTTGGGATGAGGGAGGAGAATAGGGATGGCAAAGGCTAATTCAATACATGACTTATAATAGCTATTCAATAAATAGGTGAAATTGTTAGTCTTCTAATGGAGCCTAATAAGCAAAAGTAATGAAATGTTACTAAGATTATTTCTGACCTTCTGAGTTAATAATTAGAGTACTTTATTATTTTATATTATGGAAAGTGCAACTGTGCTTATCTAATTTACCATTTTTACAGAAACAGCTGTAATACTCATTAGTGGTTCATCTCGAACACCAAGGAGAAGTCAGAACAGGAGTGCACGGATAGCAAAACAACTAGAAAATGATACAAGAATTATTGAAGTTCTCTGTAAAGAACATGAATGTAATATCGATGAGGTAATCTAACTTCATGATTTCTTTAGAACAGTTAATGTAGATGTCTAGATGAAAGTTCTTCCTAACAGTATTTACTTCTTTTATGATGAGCATACTTTTTGTAATTAGTGACAACTCTTATGTGGTAGCAAAATATTTAGAAAAATTTTATATTTCATATTTAGTTACTTTAATTTTAAAGATAATAGCGTCTTCACCCTGGAATCACTGAAATGTATAACAAGATAATAGTTTTCATATGTATTTATTCTTTGATTCCTCTGAGGTCTCTGATACCCATAATGTTTTAAAATACCTTGCTAAGAAAACTCTGGTATTTTGCTTTAATGATAAGTGATACCAGCATTAAATTTCTGTTCAGCCTTCTTTAATTACTCTTTCTAAATATTATCCCCCTGAACACCCAGGAATTATTTATTTTTGTTGTAGAAGTCTAGAAATAGAAGAAATCTTATAAAAAACATACTTATAACATACTCCTTTTCATAATGGTTAAACAAGCTTCCAGAGACTGATAGCTTATTACCAATAACGTCTACACTAGACTTTGAGACAACTGGTACTAGTGCTTCTTTTACTTTATTTGGTAGTTTTCTCATAATTTATCATATTGCCCTCAATTCACTTCATAGTAGTTAAAAATGTTACATCTTTAAAATTTTTTGTCAGACCTGGGAAGGAATGAGAGTATGGTCCTACAATCTAGTTTAAGAAGCATTAGAATGATTTATGAAATTATATGAGTTTTAGCACCATGCCTCTTATTAATTTCAACAAGTACACTATTGATCCTTAGATAACACATGTTTGAAATGTACAGGTCCACTTATATGCAGTTTTTTTTCAATAAATATATTAGAAAAATTTTTTGAGATTTATGACAATTTGAAAAAACTTACAGAAATTTTTTGGTGTAGAAATACCAAAAAAATTAAGAAAAAGTTAAGTTACATTATTGTGAATGCATAAAATATTTGTAAATACTAATCTATTTTATTTTTGCTACCATAAAATATATACAGATCTATTGATCTAAGAAGTTTAAATTTATTAAATTTATCCATTAACAACATAAAATTAGCTATAGTTCATATTGTACTACCGTAATAATTTTGTAGCCACTTCCCATTGTTGTTAGGTGTGCTTAAGTGTGGCAAGTATTCCTTTAAAATGTGTATCTTGGCTTGGCACCCATAACTCAGTGGTCAGCGCACCAGCCACATACACTGAGGCAGGCGGGTTCCAACCCAGCCTGGGCATGTTAAACAACGACAACTATAACAAAAACATAGCCGTGTGTTGTGGTGGGCACCTGTAGTCCCAGCTACTAGACTGAGGCAAGAGAATCACTTAAGCCCAAAAGTTTAAGGTTGCTGTGAGCTGTGATGCCATGGCACTCTACTGAGGATGACATAGTGAGATTCTGTCTCTGCCCTCCCCCCAAAAATGTGTATCTCAAGAGAGCAGTTCATCTCTCCACTAAATTGATATGGCAGAAAAAGTGATCTGTTGAGATTCTTGCTTGATTCATTGTGCTTTATACAATACCATAAACTTTAAATAATACCATAGGATTCGTATAGTTTGACACTGTGATGCTGGAAGTGCTTCTAAGAAGCAGAGACAAATCATGACATTACAAGAAAAAGTTGAATGGCTTAATGTGTACTATAGATTGAGATCTGTAGCTGTGGTTACCCATCCTTTTAGACCAGTGGTAAAGGGCTGCAGCATTAGGAAGATTGAGAACCACTGTTTTAGACAGACAATTCATTTTGTTAATAGATGACATAAACTTATTGTAAATGTGTTTTCTCCTCTGTATGGTTTTCTTAACATTTTTTTTTCAGTAGCTTACTTTATGTAAGAATACAGTAGTAATAGGGCGGCACCTGTGGCTCAAAGGAGTAGGGCACTAGCCCCATATGCCAGGGGTGGCAGGTTCAAATCCAGCCACGGCCAAAAACTAAAAAAAAAAAAACCCAAAACCAGTAGTAATACACATAGAAATTTATATCAGTTGGCTGTTTATGTTATTGGTAAAGTTTCTAGTCAACAGTGGGCCACTAGTAAAACTTTAGGTGACTCAAGAGGCTGAGGTGGGAGGATTGCTTGAGCCTAAGAGTTTGAACCTGTAGGGTACAATGATTGCCCATGTAAATAGCCACTGCACTCAAACTTGGGCAAAATAGTGAGACCCTATCTCTAAAAAATGAAAAGAAAAGTTATACACAGATTTTCAGTTGCATGGTGGATTAGCATCCCTAATCCCCTCATTGTCCAAGGGTCAAATGTTTATAGATACAGACGTACCAATTATATACGTGTGTGTGTGTGTGTATGTGTGTATATATACACACAAGTATATATATATACACAAGTACACACACACATATATACACACAAGTATTTACTTTCTTTTCTAGAATTACAAAGTATCTTTGTAAATAAGCTGACAGATAAAGTTGAATGAAATATTTCTTTTTACTCTAGTTCTTTTGCTTATTTATGAGATAATTGATAGTAGTAAATACAATTTTCTAAATCCTGTCTATGTAAAATTTCATTTTAAGATTAGAAATAAATCATTTTTTTACTTCTCATTTTAAATAATTTCTTAGACTCTATATAGTTAATGATTTAAGCATAGTCAATTAAAAGCTTTAATTGGTAGTGATATTTTAATTATTCTACATTTGATTATTTAGATGTTGCATTTATGGTTATATATAACTATTGTTTAGTCATACTAGTCAGTTAAAACTAGCTATCTTATAAATATTCTAGGTAAGTGTGACTTAATTAGAAAGCAAAACTAGTAAGTACCTCAGAAACTTAATTCTTACAATTTACTTGGTAAGTAGAAAATATAAACTGATATTCAATTATTTCTACCTTAATAAATGTAGACTTAGAGTTTCAAAAAGGAAGTTAACTAAAGAAACTCAAGTTGATTAAAATTCCCAGCTACTTGGGAGGCTGGGAATCCCAGTTGGCTAAAATTCCCAGCTACTTAACAGTCAATTGATACAAATTTGTATGTTATGTGTATTGTTACTTTCTTTAGGTAACTAAAGAAATTCAAGTTGGTCAAAATTTCCAGCTCCTTGGGAGGCTGGGAATCCCAGTTGGTCAAAATTCCCAGCTACTTAGTATATAGTATATAACATTGCCAATGTAGATTAGCTAGGAATATAACTCCAGGTTTTCTGAATTTTTTTTAATCTATGTTAACTGTAGAGTCCATTTGCATGAAACAATGTATAATCTTACAAAAGATTATTTGCGCTCTTTTTTCTCTCTCTCCCTCCCCGCGTGTCCAGTGTCTCTGTCTCTCTGTCTCTCTCCCCCTCCTCTCTCTACCTTCTCTCCTCTCCCGTCTTCCTCGTTTCTCTCTCTCTCCCCTCCTCCTTAATGCTGCTCTGCAACTTCCCCCGCCAATAAAGACCTTTTGTACAAGCAAAAACCAAAACAAAACAAAAAAAAGATTATTTGCTTTTGAAATGAATTATTGGGTATTAATTTTGCTTATGAAATTATTTTCTTAAATTTATGCTTTAAAATTGACATAATATTTTAAGGAAAAAGGGAAAATCTGACCCATCAGCTGACCAGTGTATGAAGTGACCCAAAATTATGCTTTGGAGAGAATTCAGAGACAATATAGAGAAGAGAAAAGAGCCTTGGCTTTGATAGTAGACAGACTGGATTTTAATTCTAATTTTGCCAATTCTTTGTGCAAATTTGGTCAAATTGGTTAATCTTTTTTGAGTGTCCTCTCTTTTTAACATTATTTAAATTTGGAAAATTGAAGGTGGTTTCAATGGGTTCTCTTCCAATAGTTGCCATTTCCTTAGCAATTACCCACTTACAGCAAATTTAGGACCTCAGATTTCCCTTGCATGTATTAAAAAATAAATAACTGAATTGGTATGGTTGGATGTCATTGATGAAAAGTCACTTAACACTTTTCATTCTGGTGTTAATAGAGAGATAGAGATTAGATTTTGTTTTGTTTTAAATTTTAATAGTTATGTTGTAACTTTTTTCAGGTGAAAAATGTTTATTTCAAAAATTTTATACCTTTTATGAATTCTCTTGGAATTGCATCTTCTAATGGACTTCCAGAGGTAATCTGAAAAAGAACTTAATAAAAATATATACATATTTTGAGACTTTGGGGAGGGAAAATTAGTTCTCTGGATTTCTTATGATTAATTTATTGTATGTCAGATTTTTTTTGTACAAGGAGAGTAATCTACCAAAGGTGATTTATGTTAAAACCAATTTTATAGTAGCAAAGAAACTTTTGAATATATACACAAATATATAAAAAAGTACCATTTTGTGATATGCATTAGAAATTGATTTGCACTGACATTGTTCAAAAACCAAATTGTTAGACTTTTAAATTTCTAAATCCAATAAATGTCTAAATATACAGCTACTTGCCCCAGCTACTTTGAAGGCTGAGGCAAGAGGATTGCTTGAGCCTAGGAGTTTGAGGTTGTTGTGAGTGGTGAAGCCAAGGCACTCTATCCAGCGACAGAGTGAGACTATGTCTCAAAAAAAATAAATAAGTAAATAAATAAACACTCATATCTGATTCTTATTTACTCTGGTATGCATCCTTAATCATAGGATCTATGACTATTGGCATCAACATTATTGGTACTACTGTATTGTGGGATATTTCTTTTGAGCATTTTTGAAAACCACTTAATTGAAATAAATTTGATGGAAATGACTGTGACTGTACTGCAGAAATGTTTTACCTTAGTGAGGTATCATTCATCTATTTTGTTTCATATTTTGCCACAAATGTGTTTTCAATGAGTACAGAAAAACTTAGACCTTTGGCTGGTAATGTGAAATAAATAGAGAAAAGAATGCTGCGATAAATGATGAGGAACAAAAACAGGAGTGTTTTAGAAGAACCTCTTATTAGTTACCAAGACCTTAAGGCACAAAAGCAAATAACTAGACTGCTAATTCTGTAACCTGAATTGTTAACTAGTTCTTGAATTAATTAAATTATTAATTCAACAAATATTTTTTTGAGTGCTTAATATTTGCCAGGCATTGTGCTAGACACCATAGATATGGAGATTTAACTCTAAGTCGCTGTTTTAAGTCAGTTAAAGTCCTAGTGGGAGAAGCAAACAAAGAAATGGGACATTATAAAAGTCTACAAGAGTCTCAAAGATGTATCCAGAGGATTCTGTGGTATCTCAGAGGAGGGCAACCTAATCCAAAACAAGTCAGTTTTGTGGAAAATAGTTTGGAGGTAATGTCATTTCTGAGTTGAGTAAGCCTTATGAGAGATGGCATTTCTAGGTGTTGGATATGTAGATTCAAAGACACGGTAATATGTGTTTGGTATGGCCTATTCAGTTAACTCCAAGTTATTGAGTGAAGTTGAGATAGAGGGTAAAAGAGTGGTAGAATATGGTACTGAAGAGGCAAGAAAGGACGAAGTGTTATTACTACATTAGGTACCAAAAATAATGCTGTTTACAACTCTAAAGAATCTCACACACTTGTAGTGATCTTTTTCTCTTAAAAAAGATTATATTTTTAATGGACATCTTAAGAGAAACTTTCCATTTTTCCTACTATTTGCATATAACTTCCAATCAATAGATGATTGATAATTAGTGCCTCAGTAAAATAGTACAGGAACAAGCACGAGTGACTGTTCTGCCTAATATACTTCTGCAGACTGAAAAAAGTTTGCATTTAATTTGGTTTCTTCCTCCCACTCCTTTTAGAATGCAATTTTAGTTGTCTTAGGTTCAAATTACTTTCAAAAGTCGCAGTAGAGGGCGGTGCCTGTGGCTCAAAGGAGTAGGGTGCCGGCCCATATGCTGGAGGTGGTGGGTTCAAACCCTGCCCTGGCCAAAAACTGGAAGAAAAAAAAAATAAGTCACAGTAGAAAGCATGCCACTAGTTATCTATAGGGCATTGGTTTTTAAAGTATGTTTAGAAAATTATGGATCAGAAGTGATAAAACATTTATAGATTATGTCAATTGAAATGTGTCTAAGATTGGGAATAAATTGTACAAGTATATTAATTGAGCTGATTAATTGAGCTAATTCTCTTGCCCAAGATACTTAACTGGAGGGAGATGGGATGAAGCACAGGGTTTGGAAAAGATTAGCAAAATATATTATCAAGAAGATTTGTTGCAATGTTTGAAAAAAATGCTTTATTTTATATTAATAAATGTAGTATAGGATATTTGGAGAATCTTGACAATTAAGTGATTATAATAATATTTTATTTATTATTTTATCTATATTAAGTACTGTTTTGTGGCGTCAGTGAGGTTTGTCTACGTAAAATTCTAATAAATGGGGTGCATATGTAAAATAAACCATAATTTTCTGTACCTTATTTATACTGCATATATTGAACTCAGTATATATTGTAAAAAGAAGTATATTGTACATAATAATTCTCTAATAAAATCTGTGCTACTTTGTAGTACAAGATGTAATGACATGAAAAAGATAATTATCAGTGTGTTTTTTTCTTTTGAGGTTGAAAGTCTCTCTAAACGATATGAAGAAATTTATCTCAAAAACAAAGATCTAGATGCAAGATTATTTTTGGATCATGATAAAACTCTTCAAACTGATCTTATAGACAGGTATTGCATATGTATATTTTTATTCATTGATATACTTTTGATACAGTCTGATATGTAGGTAGTTAAGTAGATTTTTAATTTAATTTAGTGATTTTTAAGGCTCATTTATAACTTTCAAAGGTCTTTATATAAAGGTTAGATTAGTCATATTTTAAGCATATAATTTATTAACAGATTTAATACAAATTACATTGTATAACAACTACCTTTTTTCCAGTTAACTGATTATGATTTTTTAAATGTACACCAAAACAAAATGGAGTGCTTAGTTTATTCAAGTTATGGTTTCTGTCTTTTTTCTATCCTTTCATCTACTATTGCCTGCCTGGTTCATTTAAAAAAATTAATATAAAATTATATCCTCCTGGACTATATCACATAGAAACCTAAAATAAGAATGGTTGAGAGTAATTACAAAAATTTATGACTGATCATCTTTAGCATAAAATTTTTAAATAAGGAACTGAAAATATGTGTAGTTTAAACATAGTAATGTTTTTAATTTTATGTAAGTGAAAGTAAAGTTTATAGAAGGTATAATGAATTGAAATATCTGAGGTTTATTATTTTTAATACTGAAGAACTTGATTACTAATACCACCAGAGAGAAAAGGTCTAACTTTCACTCTCAAAAAACTGCTTAATGATTGGTATACCTCTTTGCCATAAACATAATGGAAATAGACCCACACTTAAAAACATTGTTAAAAAAAGTAAAGTATTATTCATTTAAGCAGCAGTCAGGTCATCTCTTTCCTATCCTATCCATTATGATTTATTATTTTCTATGATGTTGTTAGGCAACAGAAAGTATTGCCCTGCTTTTTTAATGCATACAACACAAATTGTAAATTTTCAGCATGAATGTTTTTCTTTATCATCGTTTAGTTCTGAAACACAGAGAACACCACGAAAAAATAATGCTGCTGAAGAAATGAATGTGATTTCACCACACACCCCAGTTAGGTATGAATTTTTCTACTTTTAATTTTCATTATCATTATTTATTCATTGCTTTATAGTGCTTCAGGTTTCCTCATTTGTTTTAGTATATACTCTTACATCATACAACAAATATATAATGAGTACTCTTTGTGTACTGGGTATTTACTAGTTGCTGAGGGTACAGTTATTAGAATTAGTTCTGACTGTCCTTAAGAAACATAACAACATAACCTAAAATGGAAATGTGGTTTGATCTCGGTAAATAAAAAAAAAAGAATAAATATATTCTCTTGATTGTATATAACTTTGGGGGTGTGCAACTCTTTTTATATCTTTTTCCTCATTCACTTCTCCCATCTTATTAAATCTGTCTCCAAAATACTTTTGCGTCCATCTACTTTTCTCCATTTCTATCATCACCATCCTTGCCCAAGGCATCTTTCTCTTTCTCTTAGAGTTTTTGGAGTGGCTACTAACTAACTTTGCTTCCCCTGCTCTCATTACTGTTCTTCTCTCCCTATCATCAAATCTGCTCTCCACAGAGATCTCAGAATAATACCCTAGAACTACAAATCAGATCATATTCATCCTGCTTTTACAACTCTCTGTTTCCCATTGTAGTTGGAATATGATGCAAAATCCTTAATTGTGCCTACAAGACCATATGATTTGGCTTCTGGTGTCTCTTCAACTGTATCTTATTTTCTTGCTTACTCTATGTCAGCCACACATTGGCCTTTTTTCAGTGTCTTTGACTTTTCAAGCTCTTCTGTACTTGAAAACATGCTTGGTATTCTCACTTCTTGAAACTCTTCCTTGTTTTCTTTCCAAAGAAGCACAAATACTGCTTTTACAAAGATCTCTCTCTCTCTGAGGTATTTTCCTTTTTCATAGCATCCTGTTCTATTCCTTCATAGCATACATCACTATTTATAATGATAAATTTATTATAACTTATAATGATAAAATTTATTTCTGTGTTTGTACTTGGTTATCTTTTACTAAGACCCACAATAAACCTTTAAATTCCATATCACATGCACCATGACTTTTTTCTCCACCTAATTTAATAATTAGGGCCTATCATAATATTGGGTACATAGTAGGCAATTAATATATTTCAAATGACTATATAAATGTTTAAACAAATACTTTGTCATTTAAGTATAGAAATAGGTTTAAGGACAAGTTAATGAGATTACACAGAAGAGACTTTATAAAGTGATATCTGAACTGAATTTTGAAGCAGGGTTTGTATCATAGGACAAGGATTTTAGGGAGTGAGAACAGCAGGTGCAAAGAGATGGAAATGTAAAACAGCACAATGTGAGGCCTTGTGTGGTGGCTCACACCTATAATCCCAGCACTTGGGAGGCCAAGGTGGGTGGATTGCCCGAGCTCATGAGTTTGAGACCAGCCTGAGCAAGAGCAAAGACCACCTCCGCCCCTGTCTCTAAAAATAGCCAGGCATAGTGGCAGGTATAGCTCACAGCTACTTGGGAGACCGAGCAAGAGAATCTCTTGAGTCCAAGAGTTTGAGGTTACTGTGAGCTATGATGCCACAGCACTCTACCAAGGGTTACAAAGTGAGACACTGTCTCAAAACAACAACAACAACAACAATAAAAAACCCAGCACAATGTGTCTGGGGAATTATTTCTAGCTCTGTGTTGATTGACTATAAGGTGTAATATATGAGATTGAAGCATCAGGAAGAAGATGGTAGGCACTAAATATGAAGAGCCTTGTACGCTATACTCAAATATTTGAACTGTTGCATGTACATGATATAGCCTGTGCTATTAGTGGGTGGTAAGAAGGGGTAAGATTTTTACAAGCTTAGATGGTAGTAATTTCTGAGAAGATGGACGTAAGAAGATAAGAGAAGATGAGAAATAGACCTGTCAATCCATCTCAGTAGTTTGTAATCAGGGATACAAATTAGAACAGTCTGAGGTATTTTTTCAGAGTATCCATGCATACAACCACCAACATAGTGAAAATCTCTGTACTGGTCTGCTTCAGTAGATCAGTTAAGCGATTTTGAAGATCTAAACTAATAAGAATGATGGTGGGAATGAAGGAACAAAAAATGTTTGATAAATATTGGATGAATTTATATTTAGAGTATTCTTGAGTCATTTTTGAAGATGTTGAATAAGAAGTAGGATAGAAGGATTTTAAAGATGTGGGAAACATCATGGGAGTTAAAACACTAAAAATAAATGAGATTGTCTAAGTGAGGATGTATAATAGTAAGATTAGGTGACTAGGGCTGAACCTTAAAGAATACTACCATTAACCAGGCACAGTGTCTCATGTGTGTAATCCTAGAACTTTGGGAGGCCACGGGAGGAGGATCACTTGAGGTCAAAAGTTCCAGACCAGCCTAAGCAAGAGTGAGACCCTGTCTCTACTAAAAATAGAAAAATTGACTGGGCTCAGGCATGTGTTCCTCTAGTCCCAATTACTTGGGAGGCTGAACCAGGAAGGATATTTGAGCCTAGAAGTTTGAGGTTGCTGTGAGGCATAGTAATCCTACTGCATTTTAGCCAGGGTGATAGAATGAGAACCTGTCACAAAAAAAAAAAAAAAAAAAAAAGAAGAAGAAGATGATGATGAATGCTAGTATTTAAGTACATGACAGAAGTTAGAGTGTAGAGAATGAGAAAGTTTGGCTGAGGAGCCCAGGGAGTAAAGAGAGGGAGGGAGTAAACAGAGTGATTCTGTAAAGTGTTTAAGAATCACAGATGCTTCAAAGAAGTCAAGTATCAGAACAAATGTAAAAGGTCATTTGGTTTTAGCAGTTGATCATTTGTAACTTTAAATTGTAGCTTAAATATGATTAGTGGACATAGATGCATCTAGAAGCCATATGACAACATGTTTGAAAAGTGAGGAGATGTAGATACCAGTTTAGAAAGAAAGCCTTGGCTGAGGGCAACAAGTATATTTTACTAAATAATATTTAAGGACTTTCTCAGCCCTAAACATTCTATGGTTCTTTATATGTATGTATCATTAAACAGTGTCTCAAATGTACTGCTACTTCAAAACTGTCCATTAATATTTGCTGCACACCACACACACACAAAACAAAATGATGGAATTAAAGCGATTTTAGGAGACTGACCTAACTTTTTTAGCAATATAAATGTATGCATTTCATTTTTTCTTTTTATCTTTTGACTTTTACAATTATCTAGGACCTTTGTATCATTTTTTCTTGAATATTTCCATAAAGGAGAATCACTTGATTCTTTACTTGAGTTACTAAATATCTTATTATCTTTATTTAATTGTAGTAATGTTTTCTTGATGCCAATTTAAATGTTTTCTCCTGAAAATAATTTCATTAGTTTGACCAATTCATATTTTTATAGTCTCATCAGTAAATAAGTACATTTGTTGTATAATTATAAACTTACTGATTATAATACCTATTTTGTTAAAGAATTAAATAAAATGTAATTTCTTGTCCAAATTAAACCACATACATTTAACTTGGGAGATAGATACATTTCAATTTTTTCTTTTCCTTCATTGCCTAACACTTCTTTCTTTTTTTTTCTTTTAGGACTGTTATGAATACTATCCAACAATTAATGATGATTTTAAATTCATCAAGTGATCAACCATCAGAAAATCTGATCTCTTATTTTAATGTAAGCCATATATGAAACATTATTATAATATCTTGGTAAGGAAATTTGAAATTGAAAGTTAAAGCACTGTACTGTTTAAAACACTTACCTCCAATCAAATGTAGTTAGCCATTACCTTTTCTTTTTAAACTCTTCAAATTAGGTATTATTAGTAGTATTGTTTTATCGATACAGTGTTATTTTTAGATTGTCTTATGTTTATCATTTTCCTTCCTCACCATTCTTTCTTGCAGTTTGGATCTCCATTCTGAGATCACTTTTTTCTTCAGATTTGTCTTTTAATAATTCTGTTAGTGAGGTTAGATTAAGATGAACTTTTGAGGTTCTGTGTTTTGTCTGAAAATATCTTTACCTTATTTTTAGTGAGAAGGCTTAGCTGGATCTTCCATTCTAGGTTCTACTTTCTCTTATAAGTTTGAAGATATTACTTTACTACTTTGAAGATACTACTTTTGCTATTTCCTGGCTCCCACTTTTTCTAATTAAGAAGTCTTCCATAATGTAACTTTGTTCCTCTGTGGTTAGGCTGTCTTTTCTCTCTGGCTTCTTTGAATATGATTTCAGGTATAATTTAACACTACTCATCCTGTATTTAACACATTTTCACTTACAATCTTGTCTGGTGCCGTATCCACTGCAATGTGCAACTAAACTATCTAGGCCCCTCCCTGTGCTCCTAAAAAAAAGAATGAAAGAGAATGGAAACTATCATGTATAGTGCTTGCTTGCTCCTTCCTTTTTATTTAAACTCAGAAGAGAATTAGGACCCATGGAAATGCTCATCCATGGAAATTGGGTATGAAGTTGGGAGACTTATTAAAATTTGATTTATTCTAGTAACTGCTTTTTGTAAATTGTTGTTCATTGTCATAATCTACCTGAGATTTTGTCATAATCTGTTGTCATCTCTTTGCCATATTTCTCCCAGGAATTAGTAATTTCTGTCATAATTTTCATAATTATGTTGGCTTAGAACTGATTTTGTTTGTCCAACTTGCATAAAGTTGCTTTTGTTTGTAGATTATCAGTAGCACAAAGATTTGCCAAAATATTCCAAAAGTTCCAGTTACCTGGAATTTTTACCAAGGTTAATAAAAAATAAGAAAGATAATCTCCCTCTTCTCAAATACGATTTTTAAGTACTTACTCCAATATTTGAAGTATGTTGGAGCTCTTTTTTATTTTTAGTTACCTTAATTGGGCAGAAATTTCTATCTCAAAGACCTTTTTCTGGAGCTTAATTTAAAGCTTAACTTTTAATGAAGTTTGACAGTAACTTCAAAATTTTATGCAAATGACAAATTGCCTATCTTAGAGTAAGCATGTCTTGAAGGTCATTACATTTACCTTGATTTTACTTCTTCAGTAGCTCAGATTTCTTCATTTTTATGATTAATGCCATCTTCCTTATGTGTAAAATCTTAGAAGCTATCGGTGTTGTTAATAGATGTTTTGGCAACAATGATTTCATGGCAGGAAATGCTTCTTTAAAAAATTTTTTTAAATTTCAGATGAATATGAGGGTATAAATGTTTGTTACAATTGTTTTCAATTCTAAGGTAAAGTTCAAGTTGTAGTTGAGCCCTTCACCCAGGAGGTGTGTTGAACACCCTCACATTGTAAACATTAGGTGAGACCCCAAAAATCACCCTCCCTTCTATCCTTTCCCCTCTTCCTCCTCCCACCTCCACCTTGCTAGACTATACCTTTGTTTATTCTTTCCTGTGGACATATAGTTGTTTATATATATTGGTTTCATATTAGTATTGAGTACATTGGATACTTTTTGTTTCCATTCTTGAGATACTTTACCAAGAAAAATGTGTGTCAAATTCACTGGGTAAACACAAAAGATGTGTGAAGTCTCCATCTTTTTCTTATGGCTAAATAGTATAGCTCCATGGTATACATATACCATAATTTGTCAATCTATTCATGAGTTGATGGGAACTTGGGTTGCTTCCATGTCTTGGCAAATGCTTCTTTGTTATAGGTTTCTAAGATTTGTTTTTTTTTTTTTCAGGAAGATACAATATGTTCTGGAATATAAAATTTTTGAATGACTGTGTGCATTACAAAGAAAATTATAATTAATTTTAGAAAGCTTATTTCCTAATATATAAAATCTTGAAAGTAAAGAAAAGTAAACATCTGTAAATGTTATGTAAAATAAAATCAATCTTAGTAGCTGATAAGAAGCATGTTTGTAATATATTTCTAATATACATCACAATATCAATTATAGAATATGATAGTACATCATAATTTATGTTTTAATACAGGATCTTTTATGATATATTTTAATTATTAAAGTTGATATAGCTTTACGCCAAATGACACATGTATTGAAACTTTTTTTGTAACTATTTCCCTATCTTGTATTTCTGAAGGTGTAAATGGTTTAGCTAATTATTAAGTCTTTCTAGCACAGTTTTAAATTAGAAAATGATACCAAAGTCAAATCTTAGTTTTACTTCTTTACTTGATTTTTTGGTGGTATCATATATCTCAATATAACTCTTGATTGAAGATAGTTAATGAAAATATACGAGGCCTTTTTTGATATATGAAAGGGCTAACACATCTGCACTTCTCTTGCCTAGTAGAAGAAGATTTAGATAATGTTTTTAGTTGTACTCTAATATTTTTTGATCATTAGCAACTACTGAGGTTCTGTTATCTGCTTATTTTTAGTAGTTTTGTCTACCTGATTATTGGGGAAGTGTTTCCACATTTTTAAAAGTAGCTGAAAGTTAAAAGTAATGTACATGTATTATGGAACAGAAAATGTTAATTCTGATTGAACAGTATCCTCAATGTTGATTTCTGTTTGTACCTCATAAAGAACTGCACAGTGAATCCAAAAGAAAGTATCCTGAAAAGAGTGAAGGATATTGGATATATTTTTAAAGAGAAATTCGCAAAAGCCGTGGGACAAGGATGTGTTGAAATTGGATCACAGGTAACTTGAGTTCACTTTAATGAGTAGTACGATATAATCCCACTTTTAAAGATATCATCTGTCAAATTATATCAATACTTTAATAGTATTTGTCTAGTATTATAAAATACAGGCAGATAGTATGTTCCAATTGCCTGTGTATGCTGCTATTTATGGGAAACCACCCCTCATTCCATTACAAAAAAAAAAAATGTATATATGCCAGCTGTAGACATTTTAGAAAATATTAGCAAGAAAAAAGTTAAAATCTTTGATATTCTTAAACTTTTTATATATATGCTTTGACTTCTATGTGTACAAATAATCTTGCATAAATTTACCACTTTGGAAATTCCAAGGATTTTAGGAATTATATACCAGGAAACAGGGTAGAAAACCAATGACTTATGCAAGTGTACCCATATAGTATAAAATATTTAAAAAATGGTACACTTGTATAAGGCATTTACTGTGAATGGAGCTTGCAGGATTGGAAGTTGCTCTGGGTGAGTGAATGTGAAGGCTCACGACATTCTTGTACATGTAAATTTTATAAATACTATACTTTGACTACATTAAATTTATTTTAAAAGTTTTTCTCTCTTCAGCAATAAATTACCTCAGTTTACTATAACTTTTTCTGCATATGTTTAAAAAAATCTTTAACTTTTTGACTCTTTTGCAATGACACTTAGCTTGAAATACAAACATATTATACACGTGGACAAAAATATTATCTATTTTCTATTTTTAAAATTTTTTAAATTTTGCTTTTTAAATGTTTCTGCTAAAAACTAAGTGAGAGACACACTAGCCTAGATCCATGCAAAGTCAGGATTATCAGTCTCACTGTCTTCCACCTCCACATCTTGTCCCACTATGTCTACAGGGGCAATAGCATGCACAGAATGATAATGATGCCTTCTTCTGGAAGGCCTCCTAGGACCTGCCTTAGGCTATTAAAAGATAACTTTTTTTCTTAAATAGGTAGAAAGAATAAAGTCTAAAATAATGATTAAAATATATGTTATAGTAAATACACAAACCAGTAGTATAGTTATTTATTAGCATTATTAAGAATTATGTACTGTGCATAATTGTATGTGCTAAACTTTTATACAACTTAGCAACACAGTAGGTTTGTTTATACCAGCACCACCATAGAAGTGTAACACGTTGTCCTGTATCAGCACAACATCATAATACATGGTAGGAAATTTTTAGTTTTGTTGCATTCTTATGGAAATCTTATGGGATCACTGTTTTATATGAGGCCTGTCACTGAGCAAGACATTATTTACTTTTTTTTTTGTATGACAGAATTTATTCACATAAAAGAAAGAAAAGAATACAGAAAACATTAAGGCAGCTGTTAGAGGGAGAAAATTCTAGTGGAGAGAGAGAAGCTCTCTCCGTTTCTCTCCCAGTCTTTCCCCATCTCCTCCTTTAGGCCTTTAGTCTCAGGGTATATATAGGTGTATGGGTTCCTTGGCCAGGAAACAAATGAATACAGTCCCTTCCACCAGGGGCAAGGTGAGTGAATGTATCAATGAATGGATACAGTCCTTTCATGGGATTGAGGCCTAGGAAATTCACAAGAAATTGACCTAGGCATAGGTGATGGGGGTTCCACATTTAGTCTTAAGTGTGAAGTGAAGGAGACACCAAGGCACAGGTGAAATCTTATATTACTTGACTGATATGTTTATTTTGAAGGAATTTAAAATTTAACTACCTTGTATCTCTATTCATGACATGCCTACATGATCTTTTAAAAACCTAACCACTCCTATGTAACAATTGGGAAAAACTGCTAAGGAAGATGGGAGAGTAAGACTCAAGAACTAGAGTCACTTTATTGATGGACCATGTAGAATCAGAAGACTGCTGTGTGGGTGTGCATTCACAACAAAGACACTTGGATAAATCAGACGTTTGATGGCTGAAGCAAATATGGCCTTCTCCATCCTTATCATAATGGGGGCGACCCTTATGAGAGGATTGGAAATAATACAATCGAAATGGAGAGCCATGGCTTATTATAAGGTCTCATATGCCAATTTCCTGACTTTATGCTATAGCACTCTTTCCCTCATCCAATTCATACCAATACTCTAGCTTTCTTTTGATTCCAGAGATATGCAGAGTTCTTTGCCAGTTCAGGGATTTTGTACTTTTTCTTTTCTCTGATTGAAATTTTCTATCTTTAGATCTTTTAATGGCTGCCTCCTTTTCGTCACTGAGGCTTCAGGTAATAAAGCTTATGAGAGGCCTTCCTTGACTTCTTTTAGCACAAATACTAGTTGTTACGAAGCCATAAAATTATATTTTCCTGTCTCCCTTATTGCTGAGAGTTGCCCTGGGACTAAGTTATAGCCAATGAAATGTACACCAAAGTCTAATGTTGTACTTTGAAAAGAATAGCTAACAAGAAAGAGGGGCATTCTTTATTCTCCCCTTGTCTGGCTTTCCTGGTCCTTAAAATATCTAACGCTGTGACTAGGCTTTAGCATCCATTCATTCATGGGGAAAGAGCATTCATTAGGTATGGTGGAGCAAAGGTCTGGAAAGTCTGAGTGCCTGATGAACTTGTGAGTCTCTAAAGTATATCTGGACTGTCTAACTCTAGGATTATTTTAAATAAGAGTGAAATAAACTTTCTAATTTAAGCCACTGGCTTTTGGGGTTCTTTTGTATATTCAGGCAAACCTACTTCAAACTGATTTACTAGAACATGCCATGCTCTATTATGCCATTATTCTCCAATTTGTCTTCTTCCTGGCACTTTTAGTGGCTGGAAATTGTCATTTCTTTCCTTATTATTTGTATATGTTGTCTGGAATATAAGCTCTCTGAGGAGGGAACCTCATCTTCTTTGTTCGTAGTCTTTTTTTCAGAGAAAAAACAATGTCTAATATGTACTCAATAAAAAATTACTGAGTAAATAACATTATAGGCTAAAATTTCTTGCATTCACATCAGTATTTGTCTTTATGATTCTGTTTCCATGGTTGACTAGTTAATCACACCTTTCTTTGGAGTAATGTGAAGTCTTTCTAGACTTAGAATTTTATACATCATTGATGCTTTGATCCACTTACATGAATCAAATTTGGGTCATTATTAGTTTTACTGCCCTATAATATAAACTATCCATGTAATAGAAAGAAATACAGTAGAAAATGCTTGGTACATGCTATATACCATCATTTTTGCCTCAAATAGAATGAAAGTTTTAAATTTCATTTATTTCTACCTGGTGTGCTAAATGGAGCAAGGTTAGTGCTTTATATACAGCTGTGGTTACATGATGTGCTTTATATACAGCTGTGGTTACAAGATCCCTGTGGTTACATGATGCTGACTGGTGTTCAGCTTGCCATCTCTTTTTGACCTCACACAGAGAAACACATTAGATCACCCTAAATATGATTAGGGGAAACCTATGATGATAAGAGAAAACATTGATTTAGAACACTTTGCAAATAGTGGAAAACTAAGGTGCATCTATTGATTCTTAAATAATTCTTAAATAATGTTTTAAGGGATGAAAATGAGGAACCACCTAGACCCAATAGCTTAATATGTTTAGGCAATCTAAGAGAAGGGTTGATAAAATATGATATTCTGTGCTTTTAAAGAGAAGAATGTGATTTCTAGACCCATAAGGTTAAGGGTGAATTGTGAAAGATAAGAATTTTCAGGATTTTCTTAGAAACAAGGGGGTAGTAAGGAGGATTATGAGAATAGATGCAAATGTAGAGAATATAAGAAGACATTATTCCAAGCACAGAGGAGGAGAGCTGTGATTGCCTCCAAAGCATTGGGTATCTTTCTCTCAGTGCCCTGAGCATTCACACCAGAGCTGTCATTAGGGGTGCTTATCACATGGTGAATTTAGTAAGAAAAGTGTAGCCTGTCTCCTCTGTGTATGACCATCAGTGCTAACCTTATTTCACTTTTCAAAATGAGGGAAACAGTCTCTTTTATTATATTTCTTCATAAGAATCAACAGGCTTTCTATACCAAAGTTTCAAAAGAAAACTCTCTATGCTAAAACCAATCTGAGGAGAAGCAAGATGGCTGCCCAGAGACACCAGCTCCAGATCATCTCAGGAAGAAGGAAAAGTTTTAGGTGAAAAAGAAAAAACAATAAACAATCATAGATTATGTGTAATTTCTAGGTAAATGTGTCAGAACCTATAAGAGTGTCCACAGGAAGAAGTTGTGGAACAGAATAAGAAAGAGCAAGATATTGGAAGAGGACAACTCCCAAGAGGCTTGGAATCCAGCAAAAAGAGTGGGTATAGCAGTTTGTTTCTTCCTTTCTCACAACTCTGGAAGACAGTAGGCTCCTAAGCTGCTGGAGACCCTTTCTATTCTCAGGAGCCAAAAAGCTACTGCTACAGTGAGCTTCTTCAGGACAAAGCTTCTTGAGCTGCCAGCCACCAGGGTGTACTTCCCATCATCATAGACCCAAGCTGAGATGGCAGGCACTTTGTTGCTTTTTGACTTACCATGCACTTTGTCCTCCAAAGGGAGCTTCAGCCCCTCAGTTTTCATCATGCTTATTCCCACACAAAAATTTTCCAACTCCAGCCTAGACTACAGAAGCCACAAGGGGCTGCTGGGGCCCAGGGGATCTGTGTGACCACCCCCCCCACCCTGCCTATGGATGCTAAGAGAGTCAATTGAGCCAGGGTTCTTAGTAGCTGCTGCTTGCCCTCTGTTGGTGAATAAACCACACAAGGGCTTCAAACATTTCCTCTTAAAGACCTGCAGATAACTAAGGGATGCTTGGACTGTGAACTCTCTCCTCCTTGGCCCTCCATGGTGTTGCTTTCCCAGCTGTTCCAACAGAGCAGGGCACACCCCAAAGTGGCGGGACATCAAACCTGCTTGAGCACCCCAGGCAACTCAGGACCAGCACACTTCTCCCTGGCACAGTCAGGGATTAAACTTTAAGGACTCAGGGACAGATCAACATGCTAGATCCTATACCCACGGACTTGATCATGTTGCTTGTGGGCACAGAGGGAATTAATTAGTTGTGAATTAATCTTGGGAAGCAAGGGAGCCCACATGTGCAGAACTGAAAAGAGAGTATAGTGTGGGTTCCGGGAACAACACATTTGTGGAACACCCCTACCTGCACAGGAAGGCCATCCTCTCAGCCTATGGTGGGATCTAGACAGGAAAGCTCCCATACTGGCTGGTTTGCCATTGCAGGGGAGCTCAGCTAGTTTGAACTTCTGCCTGAAGGCAGACAATGGAGAGAGACTGCAGAACGGGGAATGGAGCAGTGAAACCCCCTCATGAAAACCAGATTGTGAATCTCAGATGGCCCCACACCCACAACAGAATTTCTGGCTGGGTGGGGCCAACTCAGCACATCATTGGCAGCTTTTTTGACTTCCACTGAGGCAGCTACTTTACCAGATTTTGTGGAGCCTGAAGGAAAGGTCAGTCAACCCAGTCCTTCCCAGCCTCACTCTGCTACCTGCCTCTGCTTTGGTAGAGAAAGAGAGGTCTCAGAAGAAACCAACCATGCTGACACTTTCATTTTAGACTTTTAGACTAAGATGAGAAAATAAATTTTTATTATTTAAGTCAAAAACAAAGCACCTACAGTATCCATGGTGACTTATAGATTCAATGCAGTAACCATCCAAATACTAGTGTAATATTTTACTTTTCTAAGAAAAATAATTTTATGCTTCATTTGGAATCAGAAAATAGCTCAGATAGCCAAAGCTATCTATAGCAAAAAGAACAAATCTTGAGGTATCACATTACCAGACTTTCTACAAGCCTATAGTAGCCAAAACAGAATGGCACAAAAATAGAGATATAGACCATGGAACAGAACAGGGAACCCAGATATAAAACTATCCACATATAGCCAACTGATCTTTGACAAAGCAGACAATATACACTGGGGAAAAGAAGCTCTATTCAATAAATGGTGCTGGGAAAATTGGATGGCCACATGTATAATCAGGAAACAGGATACATTTCTCTCACTACTCACAAAAATTAATTCAAGATGGATAAAAGACTTAGATACAAGTATAAATAAGGTATGAAACCAGAAGAATGCCAGAAGAAAATGTTAGAAAAACTGTTCAAGAGATCAGCCTAGGCAAAGAATTTATGAAGATCCCAGTTGCAATCATAGCAACAACAAATGGCAATCGATCACATTTAAAATTTTCTGCACAGCTAAGGAAATAATCAACAGAGAAAATAGAATGAAAAAATATTCCTAAGCTATACATCTGATATTGGGCTAATAACCACAATCTACAAGGAACTCAAGAAAATAGGCAAGAAAAAAAGAAACAACCTCATTAAAAGTGGGCAAAATCCATGAACAGAAGCTTTTCAAAAGAGAATAAACAAGTGGCCAATAAATGCAAAATATGCTCAATATTACTAATCATCATGGAAATGCAAATTAAAACCATAATGAGATATCACCTTACCTCTATTAGAATGGCTCTTATTAAAAAGTCTGAAATCAATAGGTCCTGGCATGGATGCAGAGGGAAAGAAATGCTTATGCAGTATTGGGGGGACTGCAAATTAGTACAAACTCTATGGAAACCAGTATGAAGATTCCTTAAATAAATAAAGGTTAACCTATCATTTGATTCAGCAACCCCACTACTGGATATTGATCATGGGAAAAGAAGCCATTTTATAAAAAAGACAACTTCACTGGAATGTTTATTGCAGCACAATTCATAATTTCAAAGCTATAGAATCACCCCATGTGCCCATCAATTCACAAGTGGATTAACAAAATGTGTGGTACACTTATACTGTGGAATACTACTAAGCCATGAAGAAGGATGAATCATAGCCTTTTGCAATAATGTGGATGGAGCTAGAGACCATTTTCCTAGGTGAAGTATCTGAAGAATGGAAAAATAAATACCACATGTACTTACTATTAAGTTGGAACTAACACATGAGCACAAATGTTCACAGAGGGAAGGAAACTTAGTGGAAATCAAGCAGAGGAAGGGGAAGAGGTGATGGGCCCAAACCTACCTAACAAGGTATAGTGAATACTATCTGGGTAATGAGAATATTTATAACCCTGACTCAAGCATAACAAAAGTGATCCATGTAAGCAAAACATTTGTATTCCCATAATATTTTTTGAAAAAAAATTGGGAACTGATCTGGGGATTTCTTTGTATTACAGAAAAGTAAAATCATAGCAAATAGAGAACCTTAAGAAATTTCAAAAAGTAATTTTAAACATATAGTGACTTTTAAGTTTGAAGCTCATTATGTTCTCTCTAATGTTTTTTAATTTTGTTTTTTCGTTTTGAGAAAAGCAATATTTTGTTGTCACAGGTGTTTCATCAAGAAAACTTTTTATGACCCATACACATTTGGTGCCCTAGTGCTCCCAATAGAATTGAAAAGGGAATGAAGATTTTGGGACTTTTCTACTTTGCTAATTGTGGCACTCTCCAAAATCTTAGTCTTCTTTGCCTCCTACTTCGTATTCCCTTTAAATCATAATACCTACTATTTTAGTGCTTATTATAGATTTGGCACTATACTCAAGCATTTTGCTAATATCATATTTTTAATAATGGCAAAACCATAAAAATTTGGAAGCATTATTTGCAGTTTACCAGTGAAATAGGTGAGTGAGGCTTGGAAGAGTGCAGTAACAAGTTCAGTGTTGAACAGTCACCATTCAACCAATGTTGAATAGGTAGAGCTGAGATGAAGACTTAGGTCTACTGGGCACCAAAGCCTGTGTTATTAATCAGTTGCCCTGTCATATGGCCGTGTTATGTTGTCTCCATCATGCCTACTGTATCACTCCCTAGTTGCCATGTATCATCTAGATATGTATTAACTATCTCTCCTAATTTCTCAAGATCCAAAATAGTCCATCTCTCAGTGTAGAACTGTGTTATTGGCTCTAAAAATTTTGTAGGCTCACAGACCCCAAATAGGGCTAGGTAGATAATATAGGAGACCACAGTACAAAGACTTATGTTGAGGTTAGAAGGGACCAGACTTAGGGAGCATGAGCAGAGTTTAGTGCAGTGAGGTGACTGAGTCTGCCCAGTTGGATAGAAGCATGGCGGATGGTAAGCCATCCATTTGCAATGCATTTATAGTAGGAGAGAGCCTTCGCCAGAGCCCTACAATATTGGCACTCTGATCTTGGACCTCCAGCCTCCGGAATTATGAGAAAATAAATGTCTGGTGTTTAAACTATTCATTCTTTAGTATTTTTTTATGGCACTCACACTAATGCATCATCTTTATCATCAGAGCTTTTGTCCTTAATGGCTGGTTATTTTCTTTGGCCAGAGAAGCAGGAATTATATCATTCCCTAAAAGGAAAGCCAACTGATCAAAGTAATTCACACTGAGTTGTGAATGACTGATAGGTTTAACTTGGGGAAGGAAGGATATGCCATTTTAAAATGAGGCTTAATGTACCCATCTCCTACTATTTCCCCACCCTCCCATCCTTGGCCCATTTTTGCTCCCCTACACACACGCCTACATACTTTCTTGTGCATAGAGAATCCCTCCTTAGTGCCCTTTAACCTTCTTCAATACCTTCTTTTCACCCACATTAGAATGGAGGAAACTGGAAAAAGAGGTGATCTGTTTAGCACCTCACTTGTGAAAGGAAGTTTACCTCTAAGAGTAGATTATTTTTTTCTGACAATGGCAAGCAACATCCTATAAAATGGAATTAGAAAGAGGTTACTAATGTCATTCTCTACACCTAAGAAAAGCAGTTCCAGTCAGCATCATTTGCTGAAGGGGTAAGAACAGTTAAGGTTTTGGAATCAGCTACCTGGGCTTGAATCTTTGCTTCACAGTATAGCTGTATTAGACTTGGGAAAATCACTTTACTTCCTCAAGCCTTCATTTACTCATCTATAAGGTGAGTTTATAATAATACCTACACAAAGGGCCATGAGGATTTAGTTGGATAATCTATATCAATCTTATGGCCGAGAATCTGGTTAAGTCCTGAATAAATGTTTTATTATTATTTACTAAGCACCTCCTATAAAAGAAATGATACTTGAAATTGCAAAGAGAAATATGCTCTGCTCCTGCCCTCGGGGAGCTTGCAAGTGAAAAACAGCATGCCAGATTCCTGTGAGATTAAGAGACCCTCACAGATATGTAGTCTTTTAAACATCTTCAAAATTCCAGTTTTCCAGTGAAGCTATTGCCACATTTCCCCACACATGCAGTTTATCTGTATTCTTAAATCTTTTGAAGTCAGCTACACTAGGATTTTGCAGATTTCCTTCTGGCCCTGTGCACAATATGGCCAAATATTATACCTCATGTATTATTTTGTTGTCACTTCCCTGGTGCTTCTCCAAAGCAGACCCTTTTCTTGCATGCAAAGGCAGGAGAGTTCTTTGGAAGAACATCTAGTCCAGGGGCTCCACATAAACACATGCCGTCTTTGTCTTGTCTTCACAAAGATGGTATATTTTCTTATAAAAACAAAATAAAACAGCTCTGTGAGAATGATCATGGTATCTTCATGGTACTAATTAGGATAAAATTACTTTTGCTTTCATTCTGCGCTAGAACTGGATCTTTAGTCTTTGTATAGTCACACTGTTGTCTTACACACAAGGTAATTATAATATGCTTTTTGTTTTAAAAAAGAAAAGATGCCAATGCTTATCTTCTCATGCTACTAAAATGACCCCTTCATCTTCTCCTTCATCTTGTACTCCTCTTCTTTCTCCATTTAAATTAACAGTATGAGGAAAGGACTAACCACCCCTTCTTGTCACTTGTACTTACAGACATGACTTGGATTTCCATAACATGAACTTTCTTTCATTACAGTTTAAGATGGCACAGACACCTAGATAGAGGAAAGTGTATGTGTAAACAGAAGTGCCAATTGTTAGAGCAAGTAAAGTGGGGAATTATTACCAATTCTTACCATCTTTTTACCATCTTCTCCTTCATCTTGCATTCCTCTTCTTTCTCCAGTTAAATTAGCAGTATGAGGAAAAGACTAACCATCCCTTCTTGTCACTTTGAGAGTTTGGGAGCATTCAAAAGGTTTTTTTGGCAGTACTGTAAAAGGAATAGAGTGGTTGACTATATTTTCAGCTTGACTATTGTTGGTATATATAAAAGCTACTGATTTATAAATATTGATTTTGTATCCTGAGACGCTGCTGTATTCCTTGATCACTTCTAAGAGTTTTTTAGTTGAGTTCCTAAGGTTTTCCAGGTATAAAATTATGTCACCTGGAAAGAGTGAGAGTTTGATCTCCTCATCTGGACACCCTTGATCGCCTTCTCTTGCCTGATTGCAATGGTTAAGACTTAAACTACTATGTCTTTTGCAACAATTTGGATGGAACTGGAGTGAAGTATTCATTTTCCTAAGTGAAGTATCTGAAGAATTGAAGAACAAACACTACATGTACTTGCTATTAAATTGGAATTAACAAATGAGCACACATGTCCAAAGAGGGAAAGAAAACTCAGTGAAAATCAACCAGGGGGAGAGGATAGAAGGTAATGGGCAAAAACCTATCTAACAGTTACTATGGACACTATCTGAGTGATGGGCACACTTATAACCCTGAGTCAAGCATAACAAAATCAATGTGTGTAATCAAAAACATTTGTATTCCCACAATATTTTGGATTAAAATTTCTTGAATATATATACTTTTTTTTTTTTTTTTCTGAGATAGAGCCTCAAGCTGTCACCCTGGGTAGAGTGCTGTGTCATCACAGCTCACAGCAACCTCCAATTCCTGGGCTCAAACGATTCTCCTGCCTCTGCCTCCCAAGTAGCTGGGACTATAGGCGCCTGCCACAACACCCGGCCATTTTTTGGTTGCAGCCGTCATTGTTTGTTTGGCAGGCCGGGCTGGATTCGAACCCGCCAGCTCAGGTGTACGTGGCTGGCGCCTTAGCCGCTTGAGCCACAGGTACTGAGCCGAATACATATACTTATTAAAAAAAAAAAAAAGACGTGCTTCCAGGCCGAAGTTTATTGATTCTGTATTCTTACTTAACTTATTAGAATATTAAGTTTCCTATTTATAAAATAGTAATAATAATATCTCGTATTTTGGGTATGACCTTTTTATTTCAAATGACAGAAACTTAGATCAGGCTAACTTAGAAAAATAATAAAAATAGAAATTTATTGATTTGGGTAACTTCATAAAAGTGTGCAAGTGAGGCTCAAGGATTACTGACACCAGGGACTTCAGTGTCACAAGAACCATTCCTTTGCATCTATAAACTCTGCTTCTCTCTGGTTAGCTTCATTTTGTCAGGCTGGCTTCTTTCATATGGCTAGAAGCTTAGTTACAAGCATCCTCTATTTCTTACATCTGTGACACAGCTTTCCTGCCAGAGATGGGCTGATTTAATCCATGATTTAGCTCCAATTTAATCAATGACAAGGGAAGACTGATTGGGACACCTTCAGTACACTGGTTGTGAGAAGTGGCAGAGGTCAACATTTGAAAATTTTTAAGAAAACTGCCTGTTTAGAATGCACATGCATATGTGGGGGTTGATGAATATGGCAGTATACTTTTTGCTTTGAAGGATTATTATTAGATTGAGAAACAAAATTCTTAAGGACTTAGTTATATGCTTATTATTTTGTATGGGTATGAAAGGAATAGTCTTATCTGTACAGATCTAAAATAAAAGCTACAGTTGACCCTTGAACAATTTGGGAGCTGTAGGAACCAACTTACATGCAGTAGAAAATTCACATATGACTACCTAAAAGTTTTGACTCCCCCAGAACTTAACTTACCAATAGTCTCCTGCCTTACTGATAATATAAATAATTGTTTAACACATATTGTGTAAGTCCTATGTATTTTATGTTATACACAGCTCACTATAAAAGTTTTGTGACAAACTGTGTTATGGTCCATTATTTCATTTTAAAGAATAGTCAACAGTGTCCTTTCTCATTCACCTGTGCAAGTTTCAACTTCCTTGGCTTATTGGTATCGCGGGGGAGGCTTCATTTGTTTCCATCCACAATGATTTTACATTTCTTGCATTTTGTATATCTCAAAACTTTTGTAATGTTTCATGTATTCATAAAATAAGCTAGAGAAAATAAAATGTTATTAAGAGACTCATATGGAAGAGATAATATAAGTGGATCATCATAAAGGTCTTCATCCTCATCATCTCCATGCTGATTAGGCTGAGAAGGAGGAGGAAGACAAGGGGATGTTCTTGCTGTCTTGGGGTGGCAGAGATGGAAGCGGTAGGTGAGGTTTAAAGGAGGCAAGAGAGATAAGAACAGTTCGTGTAACTTTATGGAAATACATTGTAATTTCTGTCTGACCTTTATTGCTTTTTCTCTTCTTATTTTTGCAGTTTTTGGCCGGGGCTGGGTTTGAACCTGCTACCTCTGGCATATGGGGCTGGCACCCTACTCCTTTGAGCCACAGGTGCCACCCTCTTTTCCTTAAAAATGTTCCAAAACACAAAAAATTCCTTTGGTGTGGTGTCTTTTAGCTCTTGAATTTCTCCAAGATCTGTATCTTTAAAGCTTTCACCACCCCCCCTCCCACCAGTTTTTGGAGAAGTCACATCCACAATCTCTTTGATGATTTCTTCTATTGGCTCTGTCATAAATCCTGTGACATCATGTACAATATCTGGACACAGTTTTCTCCCCTCCAGAAATTCATTGTTTCAGACTTGATAGCTTTCTATAACAACAATAGCATTTTCATTGGTGTCATCCTTCCAAAACTTCATGACATTCTCTCTTAGAATTTTCTTGCATAGCGTTGACTGTCTTTTCCATGGAGTACTGAATATAATGAGTGTTAATGGTCATTAGGAGCCTGTGATCTAGAGGCTGGATTAGAGATGTTGTGTTTGGAGTAAGTAGACCATTTTGATATCTTCAATGTTGAACTCATAAGGTTCTGTGTGGCCAGGGACATTTTCCAATATCAAAAGAACTTTAAGGCAATACTTTACTGACAAAGTACTTCCTGACTTCCTGGACAAAGCATCAATGGAGACAATCCAGACAAAAGATTTTCATTGTTCAGGCCTACTTCTTTAACCAAAAGGCTGGCAGCTGGAGTTTATCTTCCCTTTAAGGCTTGGTGTTTAATAACTTTACAGATAAGGACAAACCTGATCAGAAACCTGATGATATTTGCACAACAATAGGGTTGTTCATACATAAATCCTGGTGCTTGCTTCTTTTATTTATTAATAAACTTATTTCCTGGCATATTCCCGCTAGAATAGATCACTTTTATCTGCATTTAAAACCTGTTCAGGCAGAGAGCCTTTCTCCTCAATGATTTTCTTTTGGGTCTAGGAACTTGTCTGCAGTCTTTTGATCAAGAGAAACTACTTCTTCTGTTGTCTTGACATTTTTAAAGGCAAACCTCTTTCTAAAATCATCAAAGCTGGCATTAAACCCCTCAGCTTCAGATATTTTACCTTCCTTTTGCTTTAAGTTGTCATATAATGACTTTGCTTTTTCTTGAATCATACATCCACATAAAAACTGCATTTTCAATAGCAGATATTTTGCCCAAAAAAAAGTGTGAAAGGTTTTTGTGCCTGCTGGCATAGCTGCAGCAAGGGCTTCACAAATTTTCTTCTCCTTTCTTACCGTGGTCCTAATACTGGATATGTTTATCTTGAAATGGAGGGCAATTATGCTACAGACATTAGTCTATGGAATATATAGTATTCAACTTTTTCTTGTAATGACATGACTTTTCTCTGTTTCTTGGGAGCATCCTTTTATATGGGTGCCATGGAGTTATTTAACGTTTATGGTAAATACAATGAAAAATACACAAGAACTTCAAGAGATAACTTTTTAGAGAAATTTGCAATTTACTGAAGAGAAAACCTGCTCACCTGAAGATTTTAAGTGAATAACACAATACTTGAGCTCACTGCAATAGCAACAGGAGTTGGCTATGAAATTATTACAGTAGTACAGTATATACTATAGTTAATTTTATGCAGTTATATTTAATATTGCATTTCTACATTTGTTTACATTTCTCTTGACTGCAAATGATGCCATTTATGGTCTGTAAGTGCTTTGTGCATAAATTGTGGTAAAGTTTAGCCTTTTATAGTACATTTGAACTATATAGATTTTTATGGTACTAAATGATAAAACAGACTAGTGTCTACACATATTTTATACATTCTTGACATGCCTAACCTTTCTTTTCTTTTTGTTATTTCTAGGCTAGGTGGTTTATCTGTGAGTTTTTGAAAATTGTCACAAATCTCCAAAAATTTTCCCAATATATTTATTTTTAAAAATCTGCATGTAAGTGGATCCACATAGTTCAAGCCTGTGTTGTTCAAGGATCAACTGTTTAATCTGACCTCTATCTTCATCATTAGCTAATTTTCAGGATTAAGCAATAATGAAATATGATAGGAATGGTAAATATAAAATGAGACATTAGCATTACCTAATTGCCTCTCTTTACAATTTTCTTTATAAAGGGTTTTGGCATGGAAAAATAGAATACATAAGATTAAAGAAAAACTTTTAAAGAGACAATAGCTGGAACATATTCTTCTTAGCAAAGTATCTCAAGAATGGAAGAAAAAGTATCCAATGTACTCAACCCTAGTATGAAGCTAATTTATAGCTTTCATATGAAGGGTATAACCCAACTATAGCACAAGAATACGGGGAAAGGGGCAAGGGTAGGGAAGGGAGGAAGGAGGTTGGGGTGGAGGGAGAGTAATTGGAGGGGCCACACCTACGGTGCATCTTAGAAGGATACAGGCAAACCTTACTAAATGCAGAATACAAATGTCTTCATATAATGACTGAGAAAATGCCAGGAAGGCTATGTTAATCAGTTTGATGAAAATAGTTCAGATTGTATATGAAACCAGCACATTGTACCCCTTGATTGCACTATTGTACACAGCTATGATTTAATAA